>APFE030671049.1:0-26942 GCA_000404065.3 Pinus taeda | reverse complement strand
CTATGTTGAACATTGTATAGATGTATATATCAATCCATACCTGTCGAGTATTAAGAGATCCAAACTCTTGAACTCAAAATCTGTTTTCAACTTTTATACAAATAAATATATTTAAATTAAAATAACTTCATACCGATTTTATCCATATTTAATACATAAAAATATTTATGTTACTCTGTATAGGTCAATAATTAAAATTAGAATGACTTCATACCGATTTTATGAATATTTAATACACAAAAATATTTACGTTACTTTGTATCCCTCGATAATTAAGACATCAGATATCTTTAATTGATTTTTTTATTTTTATACATAACTTTACCATTTTAAAAAATGAGCTCCAAAATTGAAATAAATTTCGACTTATTTTATTACTGTTTTACAAAGGCTTCTCACTCTCTATTATAAAGGTCACAAACTTATTGGTAAAAATTAAAAATTATTCCCTTAACAACTTTTGAATAATTTTCATGAATTCTGCACAGCTTTCCATTCGATGATAATTGCCTTTCGACATCTGAAGAGCAAAAAAATGAAAACGGTACTTTTTCCTAATTATTTTGGATTAGTAATAATTATTAATGGCAAGAGTTACCCAGCTTGCCATACGGCATTAAATGATTGATTAGTTGTATGTCCTTTAACTTTATAACACACCCGCGGGCATAATGAGATAAATAAAAAATAATGGATATGTTATAAAGTTAAAGGGCATGCAGCTAACCAGTTATTTAATGCCCTATAGCAGGTTGGTTAGCTCTTGGCATTACTAATACGTCTGTTTTAATTCGATTAGTCAGTGACATGGACGGAAAAAAACATAAAACAACTAACATGCATTTCGGTGTGAATGATATATGTAATTATTAATTATTGGAAATACCAATTTCTGTGTTTGAAAAGATAATATTTGAATAATCACATTACTTTGCATTAATTTGTTGTTTTTATTCATTTTATTAGTTTTAAATATTTACCTTTTGGATGATTATTTTTTTAGTTGTGTTGTTCACATTTTTATTAATAAAAATATTTTAAAGAGTTTAGACATCAGTGATCCATAACATGATTGTGAAGGAGGATCACAACATAATTGTGAGAATAATTTTGGCAAAATCACATAGGGAATCATTTGTCAACATCTCTCGAACCAACTAGTATAATTCATCATCAAAAATTATAACAAAATTCTCTATACCATTCATTGACTAAAACAGCATTCACATGGCATCGCTGTAATTCTGTGTACTAATCCCTAAATTTCCATCGATGACCATGGTGGGGCCAAACCACCGTGCCTGGACAGAAGACATTCATCGATGATGATAGTGGGACCAAGCAACTCTTCATTGGCAGAAATTGAACGTGTAAACACATATTGGACGTACCCTGATATATCTGGCGATGTACCCTGATGTCAAGAAATGAAAAATAGTACAAAATATAGTTATGCTAAACTCCCGTTGATATAGTTAATTCCTTTGATCCTTTGATTTATATGGCTATTAATTCCTTTGATTTTTATATGATTTGTTCATTTGAATTGAGTTTAATTAATCGTTAGCCTCTTTTCTCGTATGTCGGAATCCAGCAGAGCGGCCTTACAGAAAATGAAGCGAAAATATAACATAATCTACAGGTACCTGCCGAAAGCGTTGGTTATATCGAGGTAAAAGTATAGGCAAGCCTTGCAAGACTCGACAACCTTTTCTCAGGCTGTCAGCCCGTGCGGATTTTTTTGGCTCAGTGAGTGAAACAAACACTGAGAATGGTACCATTGACATTGACTCTGTACGATTTTTTTAATAATCTGATAAACAACTAGGTCTTGACCAGGCCTCGAATTTCAAATTCTTTTTTCCTGTCCAATTAAAATTTGACTACGTTTTTGCATTCTTTTTACCCTTCGTTTTACCTTTTAATGAAATATGTCAGTGTGACGAAAAACTCTATTTTAAGAAATTTTTGTAAATTTATTCGACAACACAATAAGTAATCAAATTTGAGGCTGAAAATGACTGTTATTAAATTTTTGAACTTATTCTAGCGATATCTGCTTGGCTGAAAAAACTCTGTAATGTTTCAATCATGGAAATTGTACATGAATATTTCCATGGAATTTCAAAACACTTTTATGGTGGAATACTCTGAGCTTTTTCACAAAGTGAATGTTTTTTTACACTGTGTACCTGTGACTTCACTATATTGTCAGGATAACTATGTTGTTACAGGATCCACTTTTTAAAGTACATATAACTCAAGATAACTACGTTGTTACAAGATCCACTAAAAACAGAAAATCTAATTCCCTATCAAATGCCATTACAAATAATATATCAGAAATTGACTTAAAACATGAACTTGATCGTTAAAGCTTTTTTTAAGTGCTAACAACATTCATAATTAGATTGGTTCACTCCTCAATTGAAAGTAGAGGAGCATTTCTTTAATGTTTATACCAGTTTTGAGTCATGTTAGATATTATGTCAACTTAATGGAAGATAAAACTAATGATTTGATTCTTGTTAGATTGACATCCCAGATTTGTAGTCTATCATATTTATACTTGGAGACCACTCTAGGATTCCCAAAGGCCCCACTCAATCCTCATCTGCTACCATATTATTTATAATGTTAATTTTGACATTGATCATTAATGCTTAAATAAATAAATATATTTGGGAAACTCAAAAAAGCTTATATATCTTTCAACTTATTTTACATTAGTTTTACAATCTGGCTAATAGTTACTTGTAATAAACAACTAATGGTCAAAGAAAAAAATATTTTCAATTTGAGTGTTGCATGTAAAATATTTGCAGTTTTAGTGTTGCATGGAAAGATTTAAAGGGTTCACTAACAAGAGAAAAAAAATATGTTTATAAAGTTAAGACAAGAAAACAAATATGTTTATTTCATTTTAATATTTTGAAATTATTTAGTTTTTAAGTATGTATGAATTAAAAAAGAAAATATGAAAAAAAAATATCTTTACGTTTTGAAAAGTGCATTTTTTTTTGGTAAACTGTAGTTTTAAAATTATTTATATCAATTAAAAATTATTCAAATTTCAAAATAAATGAGAAAAAAATAAACAGAAAAAATTGTGATTAGAAATAAATATGTTTAAAATGTATAATGTCTAAATTTTATAGAATTGCAAAATTTTCATAATAGAATTCGAACTTGAACCTGGTATCTATAGTTAAAATGCACAAAAACACATACAAAAATACATAAATCCAAGATGTTAAAAACCTTAAACCAGGTAAACTACACCACTCAAATCTATCACAAAACCTAAACAAAGAAACATAAAAGAATGAGATTCCTGGTTTTAAACTTAAATTGTACACATTCTGTTAGAGCCTAAATCTACCTCATGTTGAGAAAAGTAGGATCTAGGGTAACATCAAACCACGCTTAACCTGGTCACTACCCCTACCAGATCGGGAGACGGCTCTCTCCTTGTCAATCTCAGCAAAATATGATCACTGAGGCTTGATATGACTAATCTGAAGACTGATTTTAGGCTAGGTATATGTGTAGAAGAGTTTTATTGAAATTGATGATGTCTTGTTGGCTCAACTGTGAAAGGCAGATTTGGGTCTAGGGAATGAGGCTCAATTTTGCAGAGATCTCTATGGAACGAGGTAGGCAAATGTGTTGGTACTTAAAATTGAATAAAATGGAGAGCTTTTAGACAGGTGAGGAGTTGAAGAGGGCAAGAAAGTCTCAGGGATCCTCTTCAAACAACTAAAAACATAAATAACTAAACAAACCCTAGGTAGAGCACTGCAATTTCAATAGATTCTATCTTTATCCTTGTTTGATTTAGTTAAGATGAAGCAAAGAGATATGATGGCATACATAAAACACATGTAAAATTACAATTATAGAAGGAAACACAATACCAAAGTAAGAACCTACAACAATCCCATAAAGTCCTGCAAACCCTAGTCTATTCCTTAGCCAAACTGCTGAAATGAGTATACAACAAAACTTCAAGCTTTCCCAAAAGTCCAACCTTTGCTAATGACTGAAAAATTACAAGATATAGGAAATCAACAATTCATCCTAGCCTCTAGGAGTCGAGCTCATGAGTTTAGGAGCTATTCCAACAAATTGTAAACAGAAATAAAAAGTAGGCAGTGGAACAACTTGCCTCTAAAAACTAGAGAACTGATTCGTTCAGTTGTGAACTACCTTTTCATGGATGAATCTACCTCTATGAGTGAAAATTTGGCATAATTACATCAAAATCCATCAATTCACATTAAATTACATCATGAGTTTGACAATTAGAAGGAGAAAAGTCAAACTGTCAAGAAACTAGGTGAAAAGCAGAGTATTTTAGCCAAAATGAGCAAAATTCCTGCTATGTACCGCACTAATTTCCCTATATGTAGATCATTTTTGCAGCTACTTTTGGAACCCTTCTCGGTGTCCAAATTTGCCCCAAGTGTGCTGGTTGGAAAGGTTTGCCTGTCTTCTTTCCAGAACAAGTGGAATTTCTACATTTGGCCTCCATTTGTCCCTCCAAAATGGATTTCTCCCAACACTACTTCCTATGTGTCCAAAAAGGGGCAGAAAGGTCATTTCTGAGGTGTTTTTGACATTTTTGGAAGCTCAAAACCTGTCAAAATTTCTTGGCCATTTGTGGGCATGCATATTTTTCCATGATAAATCCAAAAATGTTGATTTTTCCTAAAAAGGAGGCCCCCATCAAAAGCGCGCGCTAGGTGGTGTGGCACATCGGACAGAAAAACCTGTTTTTCAGGCCAAAAATTTCAAAATTGGAAAAAGTGTCCCAAATTTCTTGAAATTTGGGCTGACTGTCCTCCATTAAGTGTTGTGTTGGACCAAGGAAGCTTCAGCCAAGATCTAAAGTCTATCTTTCTCTTTTCGCTTCCTCGATGCTTCTTCAACTTGGCCTTCAAGTTCCTTATTGTTGCTTTGGACACTTTGTTTCTCGCCAAGTAGTGGTAGGCCATGTACCTCAACATAGTTTTCTCCCTGTTGGCCTTCTCAAGTAACTTTTCCAAGTGGATATTTTCCCTCTCAAGCCAATACTCACAATCAGCATTGATTTCTTGTTCAAGTGGTGTCAGCTTGACTTTCCTCCTCTTGGTAGCTTGCCGGTTTTCTCGTATGTTTTGCAGTTCCATAATGGTTTGGTGATCCTCTAGGTGTTTATTTCTTTGGTCTAGATATTTGATTATCCACTTGGCTCTTTCTAGGTTGAGAGACAAACCATGAATGTCCGCTTGTTTCTCCTGAATGATCTCCTTGAGCTTTGAGCTTTGTAAGCCCACATCAGTGTCATCATCCTGAATAAGAATAAAATCTGTCTCCTCCCCTCCTAAACTTCCCTCATCATGTAATGGTTGCTTTCCCTTGTCCTGTATCTGCTCTGCTGATGGAGGAAGGGAGACTCCTTCCACCCCGGGTGGAGATAGTACTCGCTTTGCTGCTGCAAACAACCTTCTAGTGTCATTTTTGTAAGTGACAAACACTGGCACACTAGTGGTTTGTGTCTCATGAATTTCGTGCTGTTGTGAAGGTCCTCCTATCTCATGAAAAGCTACTAGGGGTACCTAAGGACCTATAAAGATCTTATGTGAAATGAAATCCTCCCATGAGATGTTCTATAAACCAAGCTTATGCAAGACCACAATTTTGATTAGTGAAAAATGATATATGCAATTATACTATTGCTGAGGAGGCTTCCTATGCACTAAAGTGGTCATCTTCTCAATGTTCCAGCAAATAAAATAGGGGAGATTCATCATTCTCACCCTAGTGAAGTGCATCAACAATCTGATGTGATAGGCATACAGGTGAGAAAACTGGCCCTCACAGCTGAAATATTTAATTATGAGTTTCATCAAGGGAGAATATGTGTCTTTCAGATACCAGAAGGGAAAAACTCTACTGAAATGTCTTTGATAACCAAACTTGATGTAAGGCTCATAATGTTCTCTTTCAATCTGCTGCCTTTTATACCACTGTCCACCGACATTTGGAATGCCAGTTGCTTGAGAAATATGTTGAAAATAATACTGAGAGGGGGGGTGAATCAGTATTATCAGAATAATTATTCTTTTTCAAAACAACTGATATACGCTACTTCAATTTAATAAACCTGCGTATGTACGTGACTATGCAGAAGGAAACCCGCATATACAGAACATGCTTTTACATTACTTAATCTTTCTGATGATGGTTGTTAGTCAGTGATGCAGAATCAAATAAGAGTAAAACAGAGCAGAAAGAAAATCAGGCACAAGAACACAAGATATAAGGTGGAAACCCAATGTGGGTGAAAACCACCTGCTGCAATTCGTCTCTATCTTTCTTTTAAATTAGAAAAACTTCTTTTACAATGTACTGGTGCAGTATTTTTACCAGTACGCAGGCTGCAACCTGCAGAGAGCTACAACTCTCTCTCGTTCTCCAGTTTCTCCTGGAAGGGAGCAACAAACCCCTTTAGCTTTTGCACTAGCCAAGATACTAGTACGTAGGTGCTGGCCTACAGAAGGCTACAACCTTCTCTTTCTTCCAGGGACCACTTTTCATCAATTTTCAAACTGGATCCATAAACATCAAACAATCATCAAGAATCAACCAATCTCCTTTTCACCACCTAGATCTGAAACAAGTAGATACTTCTCTGACAGCTGTACACAGAACACTGTACCAGAAATCACACAACAGAAACAGAACCCAAAACACAGCAGCAATAAGCAGAAACAGCTAGATCACAACTTGAAGCATATACGCAATTTCAACCGTCTGCAACTTGCGTGCATACGCATATGCGTATGGAACAACCTGCGTATACGCGCCTTTACTTCCCCTACACGGCGTGTATACGCGCCTTCGATTCACTGAACCTGCGTACAGATCTATAAAGGACAACACACTCTTCCAGATATTCAATCACTAATTAACCCAGATTATCAGACTTATAAATCAGATAAGCGCCACATCAAGCAGATCAAAATCATACAGAGATATTATCATTTAGGCTTAAAGATTATGACCCATGAATAGACCTTATCCTTCCTTTTGCGCTAAGGTTCCTCCTCCCTTCAGATCCAGATCTGCATCACCATCCAATATACCAGCTCTAGCACTTTTTCAGATCTTCAATAATAATCTAGATGGTGATTTGTCACAAGATCTCCTTCCTCTTTTATAGTCCTAGGCCTTCCCCAATACCATGGTCCAAAAACATAACATTTCAATACCATGAACCCAAAACAAGGGATCGACACAATTGACGAGACGCCATGGTCCAAAACATAGGTTCAAGTTCCAAGATCTAACTGCCATGGACCAAAAGAATGATCACCAACATATACGCGCTTTTGTAAAGTATAACCCGCGTGTATACGCGCCTTTGTCTAGATGAACCTGCGTATATGTCTTTTTCTACTTTCTGAGTGCCTGAACTGAGATCTGTTACCAAAGAAGGTTGCCATCAAGGACAACACATGTGCCATAGCTCCAAACCTGTGCCATAATGCCAACACTTAGCTGAGGAAAGTGACCCCTCTGATAAATAGTGCACAAATTTGTATCATCTCCCTAATATATTTCTTATTAAGAAGAAGGAAAATAAACATAATAACTTCGTTCTTATTTGGCTTCAGTGCCTAAGATTGTGGAATAAAAATAAACGATGGCAAGCAAAGACTGTCACACAGCCTTGAACACCTTCTAATCCGATAACTCACAAAAATATCTTGGCCTTCTTTTTGCATCAACCATCCCTTTACTCCTTCGTTGATCTGAATCGGTGGCCCAATGAAAACCCTTTGAAACTTATAAACCAAAAAGAAACCCTTGCATCTCGCTCAGAAACTGTGCTGCAAAGGATAGATATTCAAGGCTGCAAGGTTGGAGTTTCTAAGCCTTGAGCTGGATGAGATCATGTTTCAGAAAACTTCACTGGACAAGAAAGCCTGCAAAATGAATCCCAGATAATGCACCCAAAAAAAACTCGCAACTGTAGGCATAGTAACTATGGAAAAATAGAGCGATATTACGTATCTCTTCCACAAAAAAATCTCTTGAAAGTTATGATAGTTGATATCAACCAATGTTAAGATGCCAATCCACGTATGGCCTTCTTGAAATGGTAGAAGGGTGGTTGAAATGTGAGTGCAGAAGATCCATTTTTATAAGCTTACATATTCTCGTGAACAGGTAATTGATGTGAATGTCTTTCTTCAATTTCCTGAAAAACTGTGTGATATAATCGAACCCATAGTAGACATCTTACTAGTTCAAAAATATATATCATTCACTTCAAAATACTTATTCGTTCATTACCTATCAAGTGTTGACTAATCTAGAGAATTAGAGGAGTAAGACAAACTGCATGGAGATTGCATTCTTTCTTGCTTGGGCTTGTCCTCACCAGGCTCTGAAACCATGTTAATTGTAGGTTAACATGTTCTTTGTTGAGGTCAGATAATTCATGATATCATTCATTATTACATTAATCCATTAGCAATCTCATCAATCATTATCTTATAGCAGTAATTGATGAAAGAACATGAATGCAGAAGACAAGCCAAGATAAAAAAACATAGTAATTGGCACAAGCCAGGGAAAAACCCTAAAATGGGGAAAACCCTTTCTCAATTCTTCTTATATTAATATCGAAGATTCAGCAGAGAGAGAGAGAGAGTAAAATGAAGATGTCTTTTCAATAGAGGAGCTAATAACTTCTGAGAATGAAGAGCATACCAACAACCCTAAATAAAAAAGGCATCCTTCTCACAGTGGACCACTTCCATGATGTCCTCTTAAAGACCTAGGGATAGAGGCAACCTTGTACCAATCACAAGAAGAAGTATTAGATTAATTTTGTTGTTCCTTCAGACTTTTGTGGCTTGAAGAGAAGAGCCTCACTAGGCATTATGACCCCTGAAACAGGCGATTCAATTTTATGTTGTAGCAAATTGTATCCTGCGGCCAAAACAGAGACATGGAACTAGCACAAAAGTCCTTATTACTTGGAGTAAGACATGATAAAGGCTACACCCAAACTCAGCCTTATTAAGAATCCGGTCTTGAAGAGATAAGAAGGCCCATACAGACTGCCCAAAAACTCAATCAGTTCCTGCGGTTATTTCTCATAAGTAGCTTGACCCTTGTGACAAAGTATGAAACCCAAAAACACTCTTGCGTCCTTCTTTTGAACCTAGCTATCTCAGATATATGTGAGAGATAATTTTATGATGAAGATATGAGGTTGGAGGATGCCTCTTATATACCATTAGAAATGATGATTTGACCTTATGAAGGAGAAGTCGACCTTGACATTTGGAGGCAAATTTCAATTTCCGCCCACTTGATAAGATCATGACTTGTTAAATTTCTTTTGAATAAATAAATATGTTTCCTTATCCAAATTTGGTTATCTTTACGTCAATTTTGGTCCTCTCGTAAAGAGGAATTCAATGCCACAATTATTGCCCTCAAAGGAGTTGTCCAAGTGGGATTTGGCCCTAGTTTCCAATTTTAACAATAGTCCTAAAAGAAGATACTCGATGAACATCTAAATGGGATATGTGCCTTAGAGGTAGTGTGGTATCTCACGTAAATCCTCCCAGCATAATGTTGTCAAATGAAGTTGAGCTTGTCTAGTTAAGGCCTTCAATGAAAATGTTGGGTATGATGTTAATGCTTCAAAAATGGCTTACCAATCCGACTCTTCTTATGAAAACTTTTCAAAGTGAGTATAATCCTTCTACCAATTGGACAATTATGAATACCACTCTAGTTAAGAGGGAGTGCTGGAAAATGTAACTAGTTTCGGTCTTCATAATTTTCATTTTGACTCATATATGTATCAAAAGAAGAAAGAAAAAGGTGTAAAGAACAAAGAGAAAATTATTTGTAAAGCATGGTTTTCATGCTCATATTATTTTTCATCTTGGTCAAACATTTTATTAATGCTCTTAGGGTTTACATGAGTCAAAGAGTCATTGTCATTTTGTAAAAGACCCTATTGGGCACTTGTAATAGGAAAATAATTATTATTTTTGTATCTAGAAAGATTTTAAGGACTCCTAAGACCAAGTTGGCCAACCACATGAAGTCGGCCTAGAGAGGGTTATTCGAGCCTCTTGGAAAGGCTATTTAAAGAAGGAACTTTGACCTATTGTGACACACGTCCATCACATCTCTCTTTTCATTGATCTACAATTGAAGAAGAGTACTAAGGTCTTGGAAGGCTAAGGAAAGCCTAGGGAAGGAGCAAACCTTACCGAAGTGAAAGGGTCTGAAATTTATTTGTTGCAACTCACATGTGCAAGTTTATTAGGGTTGTTGTGCACATCTCAAGTCTGAAAATTGTAGGAAGAATAACATAGCTTCTTTCGAGGCCAAAAGGCTAGGCTAGTCTTTGCTTTGGTGAGATCTTTCTTTGTTGGCCTTTGGATACCTTGTTTAATGGTTGGGTTGGTTCTTGGTGGAAGTCCTATTTTTGTCTTGGGTCTTGGAACTCTCAATTGAATTGATTCTATAAGAAGAAAAGTTATTTTGGGGTTTTCCTCTTGGAGGGGTTTTGCCTTGGCTTGGAGCCTATATCGTGTGATCATCTTTTTGTTTGTGATCTTCATGTTTTGGCATTTATTTGATGATAAAAACATAAGAATAATCAAGAGATAAAAATTAAAAGAATATCACAAATAAATGTCAAGTAAAAGAGAAACCATGACTATGCTGCCCTAATGGATTTTTCAACACTTTAGACTATGGTGATGTCTTGTTTATTGAAGGTCTCAGGAAGGATTTGCTTTTAGTTTGTCATGGAGGATAAGAGCTTTGTAATGGAGTTCAAAAACTAGCAATTTCTTGTCAGTCGAAGGATTCTAGATACAACTCAGGTGATAAGCACTAGAGAAGGAAATTTATATAGGTTGCAAGGTGAACCCATTCAAGTATTGGTGCATAACAATGACAACTTGTGCAATGTGGCACAAAAGGATGGGGCACCTGCATCACAAGGCACTACCTATTTTGACGAAGGTAGTTACAGGTCTTTTAGAGTTTAGTACTGAGAAACATGGGGTATGCAAAGGGTGATTTCTTATAGAACATGTCAAGGTTACTTTCCCAAGCAATAAGGATAGGTCTAAGGATATTCTAGACGTAGTGACAAAGGATGAGGAGCTTGAGTTCCAAAAGTTTAGCCTGGGTGGCCAATGATTTCTAGGGTAATATAATGGTGTTTAGGTGAAGAGGGGGGTATAAGAGCTCATACTTCTATTGGGAAACTTCAATGGTTCACTCATACATTGAGGGGCACATAGGATTATGGCTTGAGATATATTGTAGATGGTGAAGTAACAAGAAATGTAGTAAATAGGAAGAGCACCTCAAGGTACTGCTTTAGCTTGTTATCAACAATGATTATCTTGGTTTAGCAGGAAGCAAACTTCTATGGTTCTTATCTCAATAGAGAGAAAAGATCACTTCATCCAATATAATATTTAGATGGGATTGATGAAGCTCCAACATATTCTCATGGATTTGTAGGTAGTTGATAAATTAATTAGGTCATTGGAAAAATGGAAGTTTGAGGTTTTTAGAGATAGACTTCTATCATAATTCCTTCCTTTCCAAAAAGGAGTGTTGAGAATTATATCTTAGACAAAAACTTCCACACATGTTCCACATGAGTATGCAAGAAGTTCTAGATATTTTCAAAAAGCAATTCTATTTTTGGAAGAAGAAAAAAGTATATTATTTTGTCGTTCATTTTAGTAAAAAGAGTGAAAGTTCTGTATTTAGTAGTTGAGTCTAAAATTGTATGCCATGCATGACTTAGTCAAGGAGAAATCTTAAGAGAGAGAGAGAGAGATCACACAACTAGGTAAGAGGCATTCTCGAGTAGCATGTAGTTTAAGACAACAATATATAGAGTCATATGGAATATATGTATGAAATTGTATAACATACAGGTTGTCTAAGTTGTACACTAGTTTTAATTTTATTTTTGGTTTTTTTCTATCAGTTGTACAAGCTCAGTTCAAGGTGTTTTTTATATCCAAGTAATGTTGTTTTTTTAATAGTGTGTGTGGACTCTTGTAACTTTTATTTGAAGGAATGAAAATTTGATTTGAAAGAGTAATTATTTGTGTATGTGAAATTAATTTTTATGTTTCAATTTAATTTCTAGCTAGTATATGGTTTGAAATTTAATTTGGCATTTGTTAAATTTGGTAATATACTTGTTTGATGGATATCATAATGAAATTAGTCACCTATGACTTGAAATTCTTAAATCTCATCATCACATTTGAATGCTTTTGGATTTTCTCCTCATTCAACATTTGCTAGCTAGAAGTCATTGTTCATGTTATCTTACTTGGTACAACTTCTGCAATTGGTTGTTTAGTTTTCCTCTTATAATATAATATCCTCTTTTAATATAACATCCTCTTGTATAGGTTCTTGTGTTCCTAGTAGCCACATTAATATGTATTGTAGCATGATTTGTGTCATAGTATATTCCATCTCAATAGTACTAAGTGAACATGTGACTTGACATGCATGACATATTTGACCTAACTGTATTTGACATATTTGATAGTATAAAAAAACGCAAGATAATTCATTTTTGTGCAAGAAAAATGTTGATGAATATGGCAAATATTGATTTAAAATTCGGGAGCACTTATTGCTACCAAGGATCTGAGGGCAAGTACTTGGTAAATGAGGGTCATATAATTATTAAGCCAAGTACTCCCAACGCCATTTTGTGATGATTAGGGCTTGGGAATACCTGGAGATCATACTTAGGAGTGTCTCAACTATAGATTCAACAATTTTCATCATCATCTAACATCAATGGCTTGTATAACTTGAGCTGGTCTAGATTGATTATTTGATAGATGAATTTGTATTTTACTCCCTCCATTTTTTGGGATGGTCAATGCTTTAGAGCTTTCATCTTCAAATTATACCTCTTGAACCTTTTCTTGATAGCTATAACAACACTTTGTCTCCAATTTTAAGTGGTAGTCAATTTGATGCTTGTCATGACACCCTGTGTATTTCTTCCAAGTGTTTATCAAACTGTCTTTCCCCTATTGATGCATTTTTTTAATATTCTTGATTTTTTTCAACCCAATGTTGTTTGACTTCTTCTTATTGTTACTTGGTAGAGTATCTTGTGTAGCCATGGCCAAAGACGCTTGAGGTTAAAACCTCAAATGTGCCTTCATAGGTGATTTATAAGTAGGATTCTATATGGCTTTTATGTATTTGTGTTGATATTAGGGCACCTACTCATTATTTCTATCTTTAGGTACCAATGATTGTACATTTTTAACAATTGCATGGTGTTTTTTTAACACTTTGGTTTATCCATTAGTTTGTCAATGAAAAATTGTGCCCTTCATCTCCACATGTCCATGAATGACCATAATCCCTTGTAACAATGATTAAGTAATTTCTCATCCATATTTAACATAATGAATGTTAATAGTTTAAAGTTTGCCCAACATACCTGAAGAACATGATAACAATGTATTTCCTTGTTATTCTTTTCTTACATGGCATTATGATATGACAAAAATGTAGTCCCTCTACTTAGAGGTGGTTGGTAAACCCCTAAGGAAGTCCAAAGAGATTTCTTCCCATTGTTTGGTTTATACTAGGAAGTTTATTATGGCCCTAGTCTTAAGCAAGGTTGAGTCATGAATAGTTGACATGTGGTAATCAACCCTTTAGAAGTCTCATGCAATTTTTTCTATATTATGTTGGTTGGATTTGTTAGGGTTTATGGGTTTTCAAACTTAATTATGTCAATGTATAGAGAATATATCTCCATCCTTGGCCATGAATTGTGGAATTCATATGTTGGCTAATCATCTTTAGAGGTTACTTATGGCTCGGCTTTCATATTAAATGACTAGGTATTTTGACTTCACTTCCATTCAATATTTACTCTTATTGTTTGGTTGTTATTTCTATAATTTTTATTAGGTTGAATAAACATATAAATACCATCACCAGTAGTAAGAAAGCAGTGATTTGGGGAGGTGGGAGAATATTTACTTGGTAGATTGGGAGCCATTATTTTAGGGTCAAAATTTGTGATCATAATACCTTTTTATTGGTACTATTCATTACAATTTGGACTTGTGCCATCAAAAGTAGAGTTGTGACACCATTTTCTATTTAGGATCATAATAGAGATTCTAAATGGCAGTGAAGAAATTACAACTATTTGAAGTTGTTGCCTCAAAAGCTTAGTGGAAAATAGAAGATCCATTAATTGCAAGTGCTCTTGTTTTTATAAACCTTACCTCTTACTTAAAGTGGAATATTTTACCATTATAAATTGTGATATCTTAGAACCCTTTAAGTCACGATAGTTTCCTCTTGAAACCAATTGGATACAATGGGAAATAAAAGAGGGGACAAAATATTCCAAACAAGAATGCAAACTTTGAGGATACTTAACTCCTATAGAATGAGGAGGTGCAATCGAGAATCAATAACATGCAACAAGAGCTTGAATTCATACTCGTAAATACAATGTAGGAATTGTTATGTTGTTGTATAATTTGTTGTCACTCAAAACAAGCTTTCAACGATCTTGCAAGCATTATTGAACAATTTTACCAATAGCCCCATTGCAGCATTTGGTATGTTGAATATGTAACTAGGTTCAGTCTTCATATTGACATATGTAATCATGATTTTATGTATTTAATGTAAAGAGAAAATTAAATTTATTATTGTCGTTCTTGAGGCATGGATTTCATGCTCAAGGGAAATTTATTTTTAGATCAAGCATTCATTGAGTCTACAAGTCAAATTGAGACATTGTCATGTATTGAAGACCCATTTGGGCATGTTACATATTGTAAAGAAAAATTATTTGAGTCAAAAAATAGAGTCAAAAGACCCTCCAAGACCTCGTCATGATGCAAAGATCAAATCAGCCTACACACATGGACAAGTCGGCCTAAAAGGTGCAATTCAACCTAGTGGAATACCTATATATAAAGGAGACTTCAACCTCACTTGGAAGAGACACATTCACTCACCAATTCATACAATAAAGAGAAATAAGTGTGAGGAAGATAAATACTAGAAGAAGACAAGAAAAGAAAGTTTTTTTATTGGTTTTTGGGCTATATTACTCCACACGTGAAAAGGTTAGGGCATCATCTTGTAGTAACAGATACCGAATTGTAGTCACTCCAAGAAGGTTGAGTTTTGGGTCAAAGGAAATATATCTTGTAAGCCAAATTGATAAGGAGAAGGTATCATATCAAGCGAAGAAAAGAAGAAGGAAAAGGTCTTCATAATTCTCTCACGTGTGTCACCTAGGGTTTTTGTAGTCCTTTGTGTACATTCTTGATGTATTTTGGGGCATCCTTAGGGCTTCTTGGAGCAAGCCTAGACCAGATTTTAGAGACCCCTTTGAGCAGACTTGAAGACATTTGTTGAAGCAGACTTGGAGACATTTTTGAGTTTCCTCTTGAAGTCATCATGGAGCAACATTAAAGCCCCTTTTGAAGCAATCTAGGAGCAGATATTGATAAGTAAATGGACTATATTCTTGAAGTGATTTTGTGAAAATATTGAAGAATACTTCAAGTAATCCTTGAAGAGTATTTGAGTAGTTTTTGAAGTGATTTTTGGATCAGTCTTGAAGACATTTTTTGAGCAAACACTAGAGAAATTTTTGGGCAGTCATTTGAAGTGTTTATTGAAGAATCCTCAGAGCAGTCTCTGAAAAGTTTTTGAGTAAACTTTGGTGAACCCTTGATCAATATTTTAAAATGAATTTGAAGTAATCTTGAAGCCATCTATGGAATTCATCCTTAGAGCATTTTTTGAAGACATTTTGAAATAAGTATCTTCAAACCATTGAAGTATATTTGAAGGTTGGAGCCTAAGAGGATTGGTGTACTCATATTGACCAGGTTTGTTCTTGAATTGGCTTAAGAGAATTGGTGTCCTTGTATTGACAAATTTAGTGCCTGGATTGGCCTAAGAATATTATTGTCCTCAATTTGACCAAGTTGGTGCCTAGAAGAATTAAAGAACTTATATTACAAGTTGGAGCCTATCTTTGTAAAAGAGGATTGAAGTCCTCACTATTTTCAATAATAAACTTATTTTTTGTTCTAATTCTTTTGTTCTAGCTTAACTTGAAAAAATATCAACTGACATAATTTAACAATTGAAAGAAATACCGATTCACCCCCCACCCCCTCAATATTTCCAAAAATTGGTATCAGAGTTAGTTCCTTTAGTCTCAACCTAAAATCTAGAAGGAAAATCCCCTAGAACAAATGGCAAGGTCAATAAGAAAAGCCTCCAAACCATTTTAATATATCTCCTCCTCAGTCATGAAATCAAAAGTCAACTAGGTTAGCAAAGCTCCCTTGTTCAATGAAAAAAACTATGTGTCATGGAGCAAAAGAATGTGATTTTATTTGATGGCTCTAGAATATGAGGTATGGGAATCAGTGATTACTGGAAGCATAGTAACAGAGGATTCAAAAGAACACAATACAAATGAAATGAATACATTCTTTAGTATTATATCAAAATCTCTAGAAATCAATATGGGTCAATGTTCTTCAGCCAGAAGTCTTTGGGAAAAGCTACAAAAGCTTTTTTCAAAGGAATCTGCCCCTGTGATCGTTGAATCAGAACCATAGACTTATGTAGAACAATAAAATGATCAAGAATCAAAGAATATAGATGAAGGTAAAATAAAAAAAAACCAAAATAATTAAAAAAAACTATGAAGATGAAGAAGAATCTGAAGTAGAAGTTGAAGTAGGCCTTAAAGTAGAGCTTATGGCTGCTATAGAAGAAAAAAATATATTGAAAGAAGAAAATGGAATCTTAAGAGGTTGATGCAAGAAGTTGAAGAAAATAATCATGACGCTGACAATACAAAGGAAGAAGCTATCCTCCTAAGATTCCAATTAGAAGAAGCAGAAATAAGGGAAGGAACTTTGATCAATCATCCCAAAGAAAGATTTGACTTCAGCAAAATTGAAGAAGAAATTAGTTCCTTGAAGAAGAAAGAGGAGTCTGAGTAAAGAAAATCCAAAAGTTGAAGAAAGAAGAAGATTAGAAGAAATGTGAGAAAGAAAATCTCATTGAAAAATGATGTTGACAAACTATGAAATTTTTTTAAGAGTTCTCAATCATTGGATGGAATTCTCTGCAATCAGATATCACCATTTGATAAAAAGGGACTTGGTTATACAAGTGAATATCCAAAGACTAAATTAAAATAAAAACATGAAATAGAAGCCATCATTCTCTAAAATTCAAACCATAACAAGGATGAAAACATTGTTGATGCTCCCAAAGGGTCCATACACAATACAAGCAACAATAAAGATCAACAGAATCTTGGATCTCCTCCAAGGCAGAACAATTTTAGGAGATCGTCAAGAGAGATATACTCGTCTAGGTACCCAATAATGTTCTATGGTTATTATTATTCATGCAATAATTTCGGTCATAAAGCAAGTAAGTGAAAAATGTACTAGAGGAATAATTATAAATATCCTAGAAGTAAGTTTGCAAGAAAACAAGACAAGATTCCTAGTGGCTATGACAACAAAATTTACAACTCAATCACTACATTATTCAAGTTCAATATAGAATTATATCATTGTCACAACTTTGTACATATAGCATGGGACTATAGAAGTGGCATGAAATGGGCTCCTAAGTGAGTCAAAGAACAAAATTTATCTGGGAAATCTACAAAAGTTTGGAGAAGAAAACAAGTTTAACTAGGAAATGAACTTGTCTTGAGTGCTCAAGGAACTTGTTTGAGTTGGTGACTAATTATGTGCCTAAGGCAGAATCTATGGTTCCTTGATATTTATAAATTGAGATTATACCTAGGAAATATATTTGTGTTAATAAAACAAGAAGAAATATCAAAAGTCGTGTTGAAACACAAAAATGAGATGTTATACTGTCAAATTGATGTGACTATGGAAGCATGTATAGCTCTAATTGATGCATATTTCAAATAGGATCTACTTAATGAAGCCTTGGTTTCTAAACCTTTTTTGAAACACATCATTATTCTGACAATCTTGTTGTTACTTCCAATATTATGGGTCTCCAAATTCCATTACTTTCAGGCATGGTTGATGGGCTAGGTTCTAAAATTACACAACGAAGGAAGCTATATGCTAAACCGATGTGAAAACTAATTATTTTTCATATGGCTAAAACAAAAGAGGTTTCGGTTTGATAAGATGAGAATGGAAATATTGTTAGGAAGACTATGAAATATAATGATGGCCTTGTCCAATACAAGGTAATAAGGGATACCTTAATCTATCAAATATTTATCATAAATATATGGAATAGCTTGAACACGCTCTATTGGGAAATTGGTTCCATTTTAGGTTCTACGATGGAGGACTAGATCATGGCTTGTCATACCTTGCAAAAGGAAAGTTGTTGTCGTCCAAGTTAAAGAGGCAAATTCATTTGTTTCTAAACTTGTAACGGGTGTTGCATCAATTGTTTCTAATCTTCAACCACATCACATAGATGCATTTTATGAAGTTATGGAGCATATGATTCAAGCAGAATCAAATCCTCAGACTATAAATTGAACTGTTGAGACAGAGATGAATGTTGTAATGTCCAAGACATGTCAAAAGAAGAGGAGGTTTTTCAACACATGAATTATATTTTCTCACAACTTCAAGGCTTGAAAAGAAATATAAATGAGAGCGACAAGAGTGAGCGGTTGCAATTTCAAAGGTTTCGCACCAGGATAGACCATTTGAGTATGCTTCGGGCAAAAAACCAGCAAAAATGGAACAACATACAAGTAAAAATAATTCATTTTGATTATATGTTACACTTATCCTATTATGACACTGCTATGAAATTTGCTAAAAATAATGCCATACAGGATATTGTTGATATGAATATGGATGTAAAGGAAGTTCTAGAAATTTTTAGAGCAACCACAAGGATAGCTTTCCAAGTTATTCAGTGTTCGATATGTTTCTTTCCACCCTTCTAGAGACTTCCCTTTAGCAAGAACTGGCCATCATATTGCACATTTATATGCTTTCAATACTTTTCAATGCTACTTGTCATCAACATTGCAAAAAAGAGTTGTTGGTAGGTCTATAAATCATATAGGAATCTATTTCATTCTTGCTTCAAATCACAAGCTAATTCTTTGGAGATTTGGAGAGATCTTCCAAGCGATATCATTGAAAAGTACGAACAAACACTAAACTCAAAAAGCTATAGTACAAGCCAAACTTGAAGACTTGGTTTATTGTTTTTTTTTTTTCAATTTCCCATGTGAATTAGACAAGAGTGTGTGTGTTTTGGAACCCATGATGTTTAAAGGATTCATGTACCCAATAAAAGGAGGCAGGTCATATATATCATGGAGAGGTTAAGAAGGTATTTAAGGTTTCACATTGAAAAAGTTGAATGACAGGGGGAAATATATGGAATTACAGCCATTACTTTGGGGATGCCTAGTAGTTGCTTATTTGAAAGGATGAGCTATGCAACACATGTTTTAGATGCATGTAATACTTGTTGTGGATCATAGACTGAAGTTATTGCATTTACAACTGCTATAAAAATCTTTATTTGAGGGAAATAACTTGAATGAGGTAGTTATTGTCAAAAGGGATGTTGCTAAAGAAACAATGCCATGAACCATGTTGAGATGTCCATTCTATTGTACTAAATATACAAATGCACCAGACAAAACCATTGTTTTTCCAAATCTCCAAAAGAAGAGGGTAAGCACAAGCTCAGGGGGAGAAATCCTTAAAGGGGAGTCAACTAACATAAACTTGTAGACAAGGGGAGCATCCCTTTGCTATTGATGTCAAAGGGGGAGGATGTGAAGACAAGGGAGTAGCACGATGAGGATATTGTTGCCATCAATAACAAAGGGGGAGTGTGATGTAGGAAATGTTCCCTCTGCAGATAGAGGCAACCCCTCTAGCCCTAGAGTGGGTCTAGTCACAGCAAGACAAGACAACAACGAATTTCCTTAAATAGTCATTGTTGAAAGAGCCTACCTCAAACTGGTGTTTGATGAAGCTTTTGTTGCGCCGCTTCAGCTATCGTTTTCTTCACCTCGTTAAGCAATTCACCTGAAACAACACAAGAGAAAAACAGAACACGTGCTAGAGTACAACAATGATCTATTTACTTACAGAGTCAAATAACCATAAGCTATAAAGTATATTTTACACAAGACATAAGAAATCATCATTGATTGTATTAAAATGAATCAAAATCAAAGCTTACAACCAAGCCTTGACGTCGCGAGCTTTCTCAGAGGGTCCAACCGGTGTGTTTCTTCAAGCCTTCACTCTCAAGAGGATCTCCCAAGTAGATGATAACTCTCTCTCTCTCACCCACAAGCACAAATACAAGGCTAAGGCAATCCACAACCAATTGCTAAGCTATCAGCAATTCACACTGCAAACTATCAAACTCACACCAAAGCTAGCTAATTTGCTCAATCCAAAAAACTAAGAACTAGTTGATCATAGCAATGGGGAGTGCTTTTATAACAGGAGGAGCCTCCATAAAATGAGGGAGAGGGAGCTTATCCTCAACGAAGGTTTCTGAAAAGGTGGAACCACCATCTTAGAGGAGAAAAGGCAAACTCCCTTGGCCCAACAACCAGTTCTAGAATCACCTAGAAGGGAAACTATTTGAACTAATTCGCCATATCTGGATCGTCGCAAGTCATACACTAGGGCTCATGACGACGTCGCGAGGAAGAAGTGTATTCAGATCAATCGTCTCAAGAAGGATCTTGAGGACTTGCGCCGAGCCCTAAAATTCGACCATCGTTGGAAACAAATGTACCTCTGCGACGATGTCGCGATGACATAGTTCATCACAAAGAATTGTCACAGGCAGAATGGGTTTCACTTGCGACAATGCAGAAACATAGATAAAAGGGTCAATCTTCAGGATTAGAGAGCACTTGCTTAATATTCTTGAATGATTAGGAAGATGTGGACATATTTATTTGATATATGACACAGTGGATGTCGCTCAAAGACTAACTTTATCTGAGATCAGGGGATATGAGGTCAGTGATAAATCACTTTGTAACAAATTCCCCCTAAAACATGAAGGCTGAGAGAGTGGGAGGGGTGAAATGCTTTATGAAATCATAACCGAACCAGAACACCATCGCTGAAAACCTGCAGGCATCTCTAACAGTGCAATACATGTAGTCTAGGCATGGGCGTAGCCATCCAAAAGACATATGAAACTTGGTCTGTGGTATGGACGCAGCCACCCAGTTGATAAGACCATATATAAAGATAAAGGTATAGTCACAACTATCCAAAAAGACTCAGGTGTGGTCACAGCCATCCAATAAAAGAGTCATATATGCAATCACGAATCAATGCACGCAACCCGAACTTATGTAATATTAGTCCGGGTTCTTGAATCCCAACCAATCATAGTACAATTTCTAACATGCGAATAGATGTGCTGAAGTTGAGCATAGTAGAAAATCACTTGATTACTGGTCAATGATGTAAACCGTTAACAAGCACAAGAGAGACCACTAGTAACTTCAATGGTTCTCAAGGTACTGCTAGTACAATCCACTAAGTGTGAAGAATGATCTGGATTCGAACACTCGTGGAATCACCCGATCGAAGACCAATAATGCAATCCTATCGTCGAGTGCAAAGAACTTTCCATTGAGGCATGCAAGTTCCAAGGGACTGAAAGGAATCTCTAGATCGACTTCCTGGATGATGAGTTGGTGTCGACAAGAAGCGACCCGTCACAGGAGGGCCATAATGTTTCCCTCATTAACAACATGAAACAAGGAACAAGAGGAAGATGGTGAAACAAAGAATCAGAGAAGGAGGTAAGGGTGCAAACTGCAGAAGGATTATACTCTTGAACATATCGGCGACACGACTCCAGAATGCGACAACATCTTGGTACCAAGGGATCGAAGGTCTGACTGAGAAAACAAGGATCAATTGGAATGAGGCAAAATGATAACCCAAACCTGGAAGGCCAATGACAATGTGAGGATATCCCAAACCCAACGAGAAGCAAAAGTGTCGATGTTCAAGAGTGACTAGCTGTCGTAGGTAACTAATGAAGATTTCCAAATTTTCCCCCCAACATTTCTGGTGAGTACCCCAATTATTTTTGAAAAACAAGCCTGAAGGGGATAACATATTCTTGTGATATAAGTTCGTCCTTCAGACAAATCCAACCTATTTAAATTTTAACGAGCCCTAGGGAGGAGAAGCGCAGGTCTCATCATGGTGACGAGTCCAATGTCGTCAAGGTTTAATGAGTCTGACATAGGTAAACTCGAAGTCTTTTTCATGTTTATAGAGTTCAAAAATGACACGGAAAAGAAAACTCCAAGGGGGGCCCCTTTTCGTAAGTTCGTGTCCCTCAAGCCCGAAAAGGTAGAAAACAATACTCGAGAGAACCGCTTGACCATTTCGATCAAGGAGCACTTTTCGTAACTAGTGTTCCCGATTCGAAAAAGTAGAAAACTGATCGGAGACATGACGTTTCATAACTAAAAAATGAGCTTGAAATGACAAAAGCCTGACCATCTTTTCGTTTTTAAACAGTCAGAAAAGAGCTGAAAGCAGACTACCATTTTTATTCTTTTTTAACGAGTCAAAAAGGGAAAAACTCGACAATCTTTTCGTCTTTTATGAGTCAAAAAAGAGCTTAAAGAGGACTTGTGGAAAATTTTTGCGGTATGGATCAAGCATAGATCGACCGAAAATTATATCCGTCGCCCCTGTTCCATCACAGACAAAGAACCTGACATAAGACCCATTCTACAATGATACGTGATAATATTAGAAAACAACTAGGTCAAAAACCCTAAAACCATAAGGAAAAACCAATAAAACTATAGTGAAACCCAAGTCCTATATTCAAAAAACCCTAAAATTTCAAAAGAAAACTTATATAAAGTGAATGGTAAAAAACATTTTTACATTGCTTTTGAGTTTTTAACATTGGTAAGTTTCAAACCACGTACCTGTGCAAATTTGGAGGTTGATTTCTTCATATGTGGTCAACAATCCCTCGCCATTCTTTCACCAAGTATCTTACCTTCACCATTGTGTTTTCATTGCTTTCAATTCTAATTTCATGCATTTTGGGTGAATTTGGGAAGATTTTCCATTCCAAAACCGTGCCCTAGTCATCGCAGAAGTACCCTGCGGGTTCGCGACGATCGGGGATTTTACACACACCAAAATTGGCATCGTCACAAGAAACACGTGTACCCCTACGATGATCCGTAAAATGGTGAACTGTGAAATCGGACAATCATAGCTGTTTTAGAAACAGTTGCGACAGCGCAACAAACATAAAAATTTTAATTTCTACACCATTTTAGAAGATGAAAGCAACTCAAACAAGTTCTAATCAATTGATATTTGTATATGTAGGGTGCAAAATGGTGTTTGCATGGCAAGAACACATGCATGATGCCAATGACAAAAGAGGGGCAACTGACCCACAATGCAAACAAGTTCTTCGGAACTGTGAATTACTTAAATTTTTCCTCACACCTCTTTTACGAGCGCAATTGGACTTGCTCAAGCTCTTGATTTGCTCATGGAACCTGGCAGAGGGTAAGTTCATAGTCCAGGGTCAAGAGGTCGAGTTTGACGTGACAAACATATACTTTCTCACCGGATTATCTCGATGAGGAGAGAGACCCCGAATGGGTAGTGTGTGGGTCCTCAGAGAGTCTCTCGATATGTTGATTGCACAAGCATGCCCGGGGGCACGCAAATCACCCACCAGTGGGAAGCTACAGATCCCAACAATGGAGGACTTGTCACTGCGTGTTTTATTGTTTACAATCACGAGAGAAACAGGCTCTCAAGCCCAACAAAAGGTGACTAAAACCCAACTACGGTTGGTGTTAGATTGCCTTAATCCCACCATGTATGACTGGGCCGAGGCAGCGTCTCTCAATATGAAGAGGCAACATACCAAGTGCCAGCGGGGAGAGACCAAGTAGTTCGAATACAGGTCCATTCTGGTACAACTCATGTTGGAGTGGGTACCAATACTCCAGTTGCAGGATATGGGTATCCCAATGCCAGGACCACGGCATACCCAAATCACTAGGTGGGCCCTGGGGATGCCACGAGGAGGTGGCGGTCAGCCAGTATCATGGGGGCCTATCTTCATGGAGTGGCTGCATCATCAACAGGATTTTGTTGAGGACTAGCCCTATGTAGATATAGATTTCAGAGGAGACCCTGATATGCTGCTCCCACCCGGAGAGCAGTGGGAAGAGAGAGGTAACACACTTGGTTAACCGCCATACATTTTATATGTTTTTGGATTTTAAATGTATATGCCTTAATAATTATATTCATTTTTATTTTTATTTTTTCTTGCAAATGTCGGACTTGAGAGATCGGTAGGTCTCGCTCCTACAACGCGGAGGGGGGAAAATAGAGAGATTGCCCTACTACCTCCAGGTGGTGACACAGAGGAGGAGATAGCCCAAAACTTAGAGGGCTTGGCTGAGGGGATCACGTACTATAGAGGGTTCGAGGAGGTCCCGCGATAGTACCAGATACATACTGTGGGTGTGTCGTCCAGGGTCCACAAACTACTCAGACGAGTAGTTTGGGCAGTGGTCTGCTACAGAGAGCAGAACCCACCACAGTAGTCGCCTAGGTTTACTTTTTCTGATGTTTCAAGACATGTGTGTCTGATTGTACCTGAATATATACATTATTTTTTGACATACACATTATTTTTTGAGCGCCTCGGTGCGCAACATGATATACATCGATTTATGGCTTTATGGCTTTATTTTGTTATGTCTGAATGTTTGTCCATGATTTATAATGGAGCAAATGTCCACTTAATACATAATTTACTAATGTATCAGCTAATATTCATAACATTTGTATCAAAGACAAAAGACACGATAAACAAGAAACCACCTAACACACCAAACCATAAGAGGTACTTCGGCACACGAGTTCATTTTTACACAAGCTTGAAACTCCATGGAGAACTATGCTTGAATAAGATTAACATGCCCCCGACATAATAATCCAATCGAGGTACATGCCCCCCAAGCTTCATTTCCTTCAACGAAGTAGATGGAATGAAGGTTAAAAAGACGAGACCTAAGAAAGATTCGATTAACAAGAGGGAAATGTTTCATTTTTTAAAGCGAGGTTGACATAATAAACGAACCGTCCTTTGATTCCTTGTTTCATTTTTTAATGAGGTCGACATAAGAAAAGAACTATCCTCGGACCCTTGTGTCATTTTTTAACGAGGTTGACATAAGAAAAGAACCATCCTTAGATTCCTTGTTTAATTTTTAAACGAGGTTGACACAAGAGAAGAACCATCCTCAGATTCCTTGTTTCGTTTTTAAACGAGGTTGACACAAGAAAGAACTATCCTCGGGATCCTTGTTTCATTTGTTAACGAGGTCGACACAAGAAAAGAACTATCCTCGAAACGCCTGCTCATGGGCCATATGAAAACATGACTCCCAAGAGATCTTCACTGAATGGAAGGACCACACTCTTGGAGGAACACACGTAATTAGACACCAATGACAGATCAGGTTCCAATGCCCCTAGTGCTTGATGTACGAGACCATTTGCATGATCATCAACAGATGCGAAGGTGGAACGGGTAGCCACATAATTAACCTGTGGCAAGGAAGGGACCGCTTGCGGACGAGAACCGACAGGGGATGATGGTGGTATAGAAGGCACTAGGTGACTAAAGAACGACAATTGATCTTTAGTCACCATTCTTCCATCGTGCGGAAAACAAATTACACGAAAAAGTGAAGAAACAAGAGCCCCCATGGCATAAATATAGTCACAGCCAAGGAGAAGACTAAAATCTAAAGCACCTTGGACAACCATCACGTCTATATAGATGGTTTTTCCTCCCAAAGTAATAGGGAACTTCAGAAAGATCTTGAAAGGTTGACGAGTTCCTCCGTCAAAAGCTAACAGATTCTGAGTGACAGGCACAAGTTGTGGGGAACCCAAAGCTTGCCAAGTAGTGGAGGGCATGAGGCTAATAGATGCACCTTTGTCCAATAGAGTGCCATATACTGCCTTATTATAGGCATGTACTACAATCTAGAAAGGCACGTAGGATGGAAGGCAGAATGTAGTCAAATGACTCCATTCAAAGGAAACAACCAAACGACTTGGCAGGGGTATCGTATGATTGCCCCCATGCTCTACAGGGATCAAAGAAGGACTCTCTTGATCAGCTGGGATAGGAGGGTTGTCTTCAGACTCAGGAGAATCTGATGAGACGAGAAGAACATGAGCAGTGTGATCATGATGCTCTTCCGAAACAAAGTGAACAACGGGTGGTGAACCCAAATCGACATTCTTTCCGACCAATGGTTGGTCAGGAATAGGTTTAGCATAGCTAGGGTCAAGAAGAGGCAGACGGACAAGAGAAGGATCCATATCAATCTCTTTGTCAATAGGGAGAGGGTCTGAAGAGAGCCTCTGATAACTAACTGGGAGTGGAGGCAAAGGAGCTGTAAGACTTTCCAAAACAACAGAAGTTTTATCCATGAGTGGACAAATGTGAAGGAGATGGTTTCCTTCACAAATCCTACAGGGGAATTTAACCTTCCCTCTCTTCTTACAGCTTCCAGCTGATGGGGTAACATCGTCATGAGTGGTAGAGGACGATGAGGGACGACCCGAATCGTGAGACCATACTTCTAGGATCCTAGGAATACCAGGATAGTCACGAAGAATGTAGGTTTTAACCTCGTACAGAAATTACCTGCATACGAATTCTAAATCACAGGAAAAATAAAAATGCGAGAGCATAACACATAAAACACATATACA
>APFE030671047.1:177875-198308 GCA_000404065.3 Pinus taeda | reverse complement strand
AAAGTAAAATTCCTTTGCATGTTATGTAAGGGTGACCACCTTCTTCAGAATTGTCTTGGTATTCCCAAGGTCTTAGAAATGTGGTCCACGATTCACATCAACCTTTGTCATCAGCCTCTAGTAATCATTCTGGTGAGAAACCTTCAACTAGTAACAGTAAAGCTCATGGGGAAAAGGGAAAAGTCAAATTTACCTGTAAGTTGTGTGAAGGTAATCATCCCATTCACCTTTGTTCTCTTATCGATGAAGCTTTGAAAGAGATGGAAACGTTTACAACTTCTTAACCTCGTCTTCCAACTGGGTATCAAAATATTTCCCTTGATCCTTCACTAGTTGATCTAGTGATTGATCAAAAGTCATCTTTGGTCAAGTCCACTCTCTCTGAAAATGAGTCTCATAAGTCCATTCTTAGCCAATCATTGGTTGAGAAATTGATAGACTTGACTCCACCTTCAGTTAATCATACCTTTCTGGTAGAAAGTGAACCTCATACTCCTCAGGTTCTTTTGGTTTCTTTTGTTTCGAATGAAATCGAGGTAAATCCTCCTGTTCTCATGGTGCATGAGAGAATTTCTCCTATTCCCATCAAGCAAGAGGGAAGCTCTCACATTCCGATGACACCCCCTTTGATTAGTTTAGTCACTTCTTTTAAGTGGAGTCAACTGGGAGGATATCATCTTCCGTCTTATGTGCCTTTCCAGATTACAGTACAGGCTTACCATATGGCCATACCTAGCATAATCATCGATGAGGGCACACCTGTTAGCATTCTGTCCTCCATTGCTTGGCAAGCTTTAGGTTCTCCTTAGCTTGTCCCCGTGACTCAGAATTTGTTATATTTTAATAGAGGAACCAGTTAGCCGTTAGGGATCCTTCCTAAGTTACCTATTACTTTGGGAGGAAACACTGTCTATATAGATGTGATGGTTGTCCAAGGCTCATTGGATTTTCATCTACTCCTTGTCCGTGACTATGTTTATGTCATGGAAGCTCTTGTTTCTTCCCTGTTTCGAGTGATATGTTTCCCACATGAAGGAAGCATTGTGATCATTGATCAACTTACATTCATTGGCCCTAAATTAGCTCCCACTCAACCATCATCCCTAAATGATTCTTATGTGAAAGCGGTATCACCCTCGCCATAGGTTAATTACGTGGCCACCTGTTCCATGCCCACCTCTACTGATGATCTAGTAGGTGATGTAATACATCATGTACTGGGGGAACTGGAGCCTGATTTTTCATTTGGATCCCTGGACATGTATCCCTTCCAGAGTGTTGTTCTCCCATCTAATGAGAACCTCTTGGAATTCATGGTCTCTTTTGGTCTGTGATCAAGGGATTGGAGCAGAGTTCCCTGTACCGTGTCAAGCTCCTTGAAAAATGAAATAAGGGATTGGAGAAGAGTTCCCTGTCTTGTGTCAAGCTCCTTAAAAAATGAAACAAGGGATTGGAGTAGAGTTCCCTATCCTGTGTCAAACTCCTTAAAAAATGAAACAAAGGATATGAGCATAGTTCCTTTACTTGTGTCAATATCATTAAAAAATAAATAAGGTGTCATGAGCATGGTTCTTTTCCTGTGTCAACCTCATTAAAAAATGAAACAAACCCCCTTCCAATTCGAGTCTTTGATTAGATCTCGTAAAATCCAAGTTGAATATTTCACTTGATCTCATACGTGAACCTTCATTCCATCCACTTAGGTGAATGAAATGAAGCTTTGGGGGCATGTACCTCTAATTGAGTCATTATGCGGGGGGAATGGACACTTATCTCAAGCTTCATTTGTTTCCATTTCAAGCTTGTGTAAAAATGAAACCAAAACTAAGCATAGTTTTCCTCATGTTTCAATCTCATGTAAAAATGAAACCATTTCTCTTTTGACCTCCAGTGATTTCCGTTTTATCAGCCTATTTTTTCCTAGATGAGCCTTGTTTTTTTCTTTCCATCTTCACCATCTCTTTGGTCAATTATACACTTTCACTTGGTCATTTTACCCTTGCTTGAGAAACATCTGTGATGAGTGGTTTTATTAGCCAACCTCTTGACCATTACATTTTTTGAGCAGTTCCATCATTATCGAAACCAGTTGCTATCCTTTTATATCGCTTATTCCTCTAGGAGGAGTCATCTTTCATATCTTTTTTGACTCTCGAAAAATGAAAAGATCATCGAATACTTATATTTTCGAACTTGTTAAAATAAATGAATTGATGTTGTCTCAATATATGTTTACCCATTTTTTGGGCTGAGATTGACTATTTACGAAAAAGGTACACCTTGATCAACATGGTTAAGAGGTTCTCTCAAATATTGTTTTCCACCTTTTCAGGTTCGAGGGACAAATTACGAAAATGGACATGATGGAGTTTTATTTTTCGTCTCTTTTTCAAACTCTTTAAATATGAAAAATATATCAAGTTATTCTTACGTCGGACTCATTAAAATTTTACGATGAAAGATTCGTCACCATGATGAGACCAAGTTTCTCCTTCCTAGGGTGCGTAAAACTTACTAGGATGGATTCGTTTTAAGAATGAACTTATACGACAAGTATATGGCATCCTCTTCAATATTGTGTAAAAATAAAGAGGTACTCGCTAGAAATAGCGGGGAAAAAGTGAGTGAAACGTCTCTTGTATAGGCAACATGTCACTCTTGAACATGACACTCATCTGTTTCTCGTGTTGGGTTTGGGACATCCTCACTTAGTCACTTGTCCTTCTAGGTTTGGGTAATCCATTTTGCCTCTCATTTGATTATTCCACTTTGTCATTATGACCCTTTCCTATGTTGAGTCAAATGCTTCCACACTTTGGAGTCGTGTCACCAGTGTTCAAGAGAAGTCCTATTTGCAGTTATTTACCTATACATTGTCTGACCCACTGTTGCAGTCTTGGATCTTATTCATTTTATTCCACTTTATTCCTATTTTCATGTCGATGATTGGGGACTCATCATTGCCCTCCTTCGATGGGTCGCTTCTTTTCAACTTCAACTCATTATCCAGGAAGATGACTTAGAAACTCCCTTTCAATACCTTAGAGCTTCCATGACCTAATCGCAAGTTCTTTGCATATGATGAAAAGTCTTCATCATTGGCCTTCGATTGGGTGATTTCACGACTGTTTGACTTCAGTTTCATTATCACATTCATGGATTATATTGTCATACCTTAAGAGCCATTGTCATTATTAGTGGTTTCTCTTGTACCTAATAATGGTCCACATCATTGGCTGATAATCAGGTAGTTTTCTAGCATGTTCAAATTCGACATATTCATTCACATGTTAGAATTCGTACTTTGATCGGGTCGGGATGGAGTGCAAGACACTGAGTCTTTTTTGATATGACTCAGGCTGCATGGAGTTATATGTTGTTCATGATTGTACACATGTTTCTACTATATGGATGGCTCTGACCATATCGTGGGACTTTATATTTATGATGATCCTTCTATATCAGATGGTTGTGACCATACCCTGGATCTTCAATTCACATATGATCTTTCTCATTTGGATGGCTGTGCCCATACCATGGATCTTTTTATACAGTCCTTATCACTTGGATGGCTCTTCCCATACTATGGATTCATGATATCAGATATGTATATGTATATACATCCTTGATTTTCAGGTCTCCTGATAGTGTTTGTCCTCATCCTTGCAAAAGCTCATAAAGCATCTCAGCCATCACTCCCCATTCCGCCTTCAAGCTTTAGGGGGTATCTGTTACACAATATTTTGTCACACCACCTACACTTCCCCGTGGCATACCCCGAAGTGCTTGAAACATGACCATAATGCAGTGTAATCATTCATATATGCAGTTGAGATCCTCCCTAAGATATTGATCAGGAAATGCCTTGAGCTTCCCCTAAAGGAAATAACTCTAAAACCCTAATTGGAGGATCATCGTTCTTATGAGACCAAAAACCATGACGATCACATCTTGCACTATACTCGACCTAAAATGGCATTGCTATGTTTACTTGGATACCCACGATGATCCCAAAAAGGCAATTTTCCCAAAGAGGATGAGAAGATTCGTGATTTAGAAGCTTCTAAAGTAGCGAGCTGGAGGTTGTTCGACGTGGATGAGGTTGAATTATTTCAACTTGGCCTATTGGTATTATCCCTATGAGCTACCTCCTTGAGATGAGGGCCTAATCCTATCTTTGGAGAGGTCCTAACTCCCTTTCCCAACCTATATATTCATCCTCTCCCATTCCCAAATGCTTGGTCAGGTTGGAGGCTGGTTGGTCTATGCCTTTTTGCATCCTTATGTTAAGATTATGCCTATATGCTACTCATTTGGCTTGGAGAAGGAGTTCTTGTAGAGCTTATCTTGGACTTGGATATTCATTCAAGGAGAGTCTATCAACATCAAGGCTTGGTTGTATGCTTCCCCTGAGTTTCTATTAATATAAAATTGCTAGTTCATTTTCCCTAAATGTGTATGCTCATGTATCATTTATATTAACATTCCTTGATCAGTTAAGTAGGTTTCTTTTGAATATGTTATTTCTATTTGCATGCCTTGTTGTGTCTTGATCTCTTGTGTAGGTGCATAAATGATGAGAGCATCAGGAATGAGCCGGTGACGCAAGTGATTCAAGATCTTCAACAAAGGAGATCAAGATAACATCAGAACGAGGTAGGCCATCTTCTTCGTCTCTCTTTTCAATTGTAACTTAGGAAAGTGTATAGTAGAGTGTCAATTCGGTTGTTATACCCACTCATTGGGTTAGAGGAACTGTCTTTTCCTACATAGAGGATTTACCTAGACAACACTCTGCCATACCCTGCATCGCACATCCCATAGTAAAATAAAAAAAATCCAAAGGCAAAGACTCCCTGCTAATACTGAATTGTGGAATGTGATTAGACTGGATCCAAACGGATTATTAATTACATTTATAAAAGACCCCATGTCCCCTATAATCCCAGTATCCACTATCATATAAGTCCATGCCTCATTACCTTTGTGATTTGCGATCTGCGATTAGGTTCATATCCGAAGGGAAAGTTAATGACAGTCCATAAAATCCCGCATCTGCAGGCTATTACAAATTTCAAAAGCTTAAGTAATGCCCCTTCCTAATTGTGATATGCGATAAATCTCAGACCCGACGAGATTATAAAATCCATTCCATAAATCCTTGCATTTGGAGCTATCGTTTTTTCCAAAGTCCATACTCTTGCCGAACGCCCAGACCCACTGGGATTATTCACTACAAGTTATATTAATATCACGTCTGGGGCTTATATCGAAATCACAAAGTTCTAAAAATCATGCCTCATGCTAATCTCGATTGCGATATGATCCTGATTGCCGATTGCAATATGACGTCAATAGCGACGTCAGTTCCAAGTCACTTGTCACCTGCCATATCATCTCCATGTCACCATTCCATGTCATAGTGATGTCACCATGAAGTCATCAATGAGTCACCCCGGGATCCCACAATCGTAAGTTTTAAAGGGACATGATTTATAATAAACCCTTCACCCCAGACAATTTCTGATTTGTGATTAGACCAGACCCGACAGGATTATTCACTCCAAGTCATAAATACCCTGCATCTGCGGCTATCACAAATAACAAAGGATCACCGCTTCCCACCTCTTCTACCCATTCTGATTGCGATTGCGATATAAAATTACGACTTGCCTTGATCTAATAAACAACTCAAATCTATTTGCTTATATCAACGAAAGATAATGGTTTCAGACCCCCCTGCGTTCAATTTTAAGTTTCTCACAAGGGGGGGAGGGGGTTCCGAAAAGTGGTTTTCTCATCCAATCATATCTCTACGTATCACTCCATTGTTCTTTCTGACTCCCCTCTTCACAAACTACTTAGCACTTTCGAATCCCTCCGAAAAAAACCATTAGGCATCCATCTTTCAACGATTACGATTGCGATATAAAGTACTCCTAGTCTCCTCCCGATTGTGATTATTCTAAGTCTACCCCCAGTCTAAAAGCAATTTGCAATAATACCATAAAGTCCACCACTCTTACCACAGACCTCACTTTGCATGACTCTCAATTATGGTTGTGTTTGAAATTTATTATGACTCTACATTTTTCCTAATTTCCTGCAAAAGTGATTTGTTTCAAATAAAATTCGCTTATCAGTTTCATTTATTTCCAACTTATCGATTCCTATTTTCTGTGTTCAAGTTCATGACAGAGAAAGACAACTGTGCTGATAAGTGGCATATTAGATCAAAGAGAATTCGAAGGAACAAATGAAGCTGATGAAGACAAAAAATCAATTTCAGAAACTTCTACCAAAAATTGTTTTCCTTTAAGCATTGTTGAAGGGATCCGTTTAAATGCCCTCAACACTTTGCACAATAGATTCAATTGTTTTATGCTATTTAAGATTACTTTTTGTATGAAATAAAGGTCCTGAATTTTATGAAGAAAGGCTTACGAAAGCTCACACTATTGTACTTTCATCCTTTTCTCAATAGAATGTCTGGAACATTGTTTAGGAATTTTCATAAAGCATTTTGAGAAGTTGCATTACTGTACTCCTAAAATCATCTTTGTGGGAAGGAATAAACTGTTGCTATTTCTTTTATGAGCTGAGCAAAGTACATTTGGTATTTTTATCTTTGTACCTGTGTTTTGTTCATGAGTAAATAGTAAATTTATCTTTTTAGATTGCTTACTACTTGATATTTAAAGAACATCGTTACATGTATTCACTACTGATCATGCTGCCATTGATATTTTTATACATGTTAAGAAATTTGCTTTGATATTCTAAATGTGATATGTGTTTACATATTATTTTGATTAATAATTTAATCAAACTAATCATCTTGAAATAGTTTCATTTCCATTATTGTTTGAGCAATCTATATTTTCATTTACTAAGGAAAATCATTATAGATCACATCTAGATAAAAGTTAAACAATCCCGGGTTATAGAGTAGATTAATGCATATATTTTTCCATTTAATTCATTTCTAAAAATCCATTTATTTCACTTCACTATAAGCATTAAACACTGAGTCAATCACCTTTGATTGGGAAAATGGTCCCATACAATCAAGTCAGAGCCACTACCTAAACAGAAAAGGAGTTGTCTTAAGGTTCAGAACGGGTGGTTTTCCCCCTGTGTTGAAGAAGCGCTTTTCAAGGCCTCAACATTTTTTGGCACTAGAATGAGGGTCTGCAGACTATGAATGGAAAATAAGTCCAATCCAAAAACAAAAGGCCATTCCAAGAGTCATTCTCCCTCCAAGTCTCCTACAACTTCCAAATCCCCTCCAGAATCTCGTACTTTTAGATAAGGAGTTGTACAATCACCTCCCAAGTTTCCTAGAATACTTTTGGACATAATCCCTGTGAATTATACTCCAGAATCACTAGAAATTACAACTTTGATAAAGAAATTGGAAGACGTCTCCATTTCAACAGAAAATCCTGAATCATCTAAAGATTCTGAAGGAAGAATAACTTCTATTTTTCAAGGAACTGGTGTTTTAACTCGGTCCCAAAGTGAAAAACTTGGCATCTCAATATTTGAATTTCCACTTCAATCCCACTGAATGAAAACTGCTACATCAGATTCCCAAACATCTATTAGTGAGATTACCTCATTCTCTCATTCACCAACATCTCCATTTCTTCCTTTTTCATTTCATTTTTCTCTACCATTCACTTCATCTATTTTCATTTCCTCTACACAAACAACCAGTGCTGCCTCAAGAAGTACTATCACGACTACCAATTCTTCTTTCATCAAATCCACCTCCCCAACTGTTACAATTGTAGCTAGACCATTGTCCAATCCGAGAGTTGTTCAAATGCAAACACCAGTTCATGCTCTACCAAAACATCCTGAAAGATGGCTTCCCAAATTCAATCCCGATGATGGGTTAGCTGCTGAAGAACACCTTCACAACTGTATGTTAGCCTTCAATCTTAATGGGGTAGATGAAGAAGATGTTGTTTTTATATTATTCCCGTACACTCTTACAAGATTAGTAGGGTCTTGGTACTTTTCATTACCAACCAATTCTATTACTAGCTGGGATATTTTTGAAGAGCAATGTTTGACTAAATTTGGTGATGATCGCTCAAACGCATCTCTTATCAATGAATTTTTCAATTTAAAAATGAATTCAGGGGAAAATATAAAAGATTTCAATTCCATATTTAACAAATTGTTAACTAAAATCCCAGCTACTTCTAGACTTGGTGTCGATGTACAAATTGAATGACATATTTCATTTCTTCCTTCTAACATAGGAATTTATGTAGATATAGCTAATAAAAATACCTTAGCAGAAAACATGAAAGAAGACGTGTCTATAGAGAAGGGGATAAATGCACTATAAAAGAAAAAAGATCAGGAAGACAGAAAATTAAAAAGAGTTACTTTTAAAGATTAAGCTAAAAAGAAAGCACCTAAAGATCCCTTTGACCTTGAAGGCTTACAACAAGTCCTTAAAACTATTTCTAATGAGATGGTAGAGATAAAAAAACAAGTAGCTGAATCCTCTTCCAAAAATCTTTTAGACCTAGAAGAAATCAACCACTTAGTCCACAACCTCCAAACACGATCTCTAATGTAGAAACTAATGATGAAGATGAGAAAGAAGCAACATTTTCTGCTGATGAATCCTAAGATGAAAAAATAGTCGAGTTAAATGGAATGTGGGATTTTATTCTTCCTATTTATGACAGTGAAAATGAATATGAAGCATTACTTGTTAGCACAAGAAGTAAATGTCCAGTTGATCCTATACAACCAATTCAGAAATAGAAACCTTCAACTTCCACTGCTAAAGATAAAGTTGCTGTTAAAAAATCCACTTCTACTTCTCCCCAAGTAATTCCATCTTCATCCAATTCTCCATATTCACCCAGAACCTTATGGTTTAGGATATGAAGAAAATAAAAACAAACATTTACCTCCATGAACTCACTAAACTTAAACAACAAAATTTTGTTTACTTAAAGAGTTGAATGCAGTACCTGCTTCTCCTCTTACTACTGTTGTAGTATCCAAAGCTTCCAACAGAATGGGTAAACCTCCTGTTCATCCATTATTCGATTCCTCTAATGCTGTACTGATAGGTGACATGTATAACTCACATACTCCTTTTCTTTTGACTTTTGAAATATTTAATAAAAATGTACATAAATGCTTTGTAGATTCAGGGGCTTCTTTGAATATCATGTCGTATTCAGTTTGTCTAAAATTAAACATGTCACCCTAGAAAACTCCAATTCACATTGTGCAACTTGATAGGAAAAAAGTCAAAGTCATATGAGAAATAAATTCAATTTTTATTAAATTATCTTCGAATCCTAAAGTTTGTCAAATGATTGATATAATTGTTGTTGATATCCCAGATTTCTACAGTTTAATTCTTAGTAGAGATTGGTAAGAAAAAGTACACAGTTATTTTGCCATTGTTTGGTATCACTTATGGTTCCCATTTAATGGAAAGCTGAATCAAATTAGAATCAACCGAGAAAAACACATGAAACATTCAGTAACAGATTTTGAAGGTGAAAATGAGGCAGTAGCATTTAATAACAACATTCTTGGAAACTACTCTACTGAATCATTTTTTGAGAATTTTAAAGCACAAACGTCACCATTTCTGAGTAATTCTGTAACTTCTCAAATGGGAAAATTTTCACAGATAGACTTTTCTAGATGTCTAAATATGCTAGAAAAACCATTAGTTAGTTCTTTATTCTGGACATTATATTTTAATGGGTCAAAATCAAGTGATGGAGCAGGAGCAGGTTGCATATTAATTATTCCTAGAGGTGTGAAGACAATGCTGACTTGTGTATTGGAATTTGAATGGACAAAAAATATTTCAGAATATGAAGCATTGGTCCAAGATATGTATAAAGCAATTAGCCTTGACGTTCAATACCTTCAAGTTTATGGAGGTTCATAAATTGTAGTAAAACAAGTAAGAAACATGATGCATTATATCTCTACACACTTGAAGCATTATTAGTCATTGGTTTAGTCTCCCACTTCACATTTTTTAGCGTTACAGTCCCGATGGATGAGACACTGGATTGTTGTTGGTTAAAAGGTAACCCTATTGAGTCTATGAATGCCTATTGGCAGCAGTGACTTTACATGTGACAAATGAGTACATTTTAATCTAAGTCATAAAAGGCCACCTACTTTATTTTATAAACTGATTAATAACTGATACAACTAAATACGTGTTTTTTCATTCACAAAAGGTTTTTAAAAGAGATTGAAAGTTAATGAGTTTTATAGTCAGAGTAATTTTATTTATCTAGATGTTTCGAAAATCAGTTTTCATTTCTTAAATTATTTTTACTGAATTTTTGGAAAATTTTAATTTATCAAAGATAATTGGTTCTTCTAGTGAATCACAATTTGTTGTACTGTTCAACAACCCCCATGTTAATGTATTAAAAATTTCCTATGAAATTTATTATATTAATAATCAAAGTTTAATACTTAAGAATTTTATTAAAACCCAAGTATTAAACCTTGATTATCCAAAAAAAAAAAAACCAAATTAAATAGCCCTCGGAACCAAGACTTATACTTAAGCTTTAAAAACCTTAAGTATTAAAACAATCTGGGTTATTTAATTTAAATTGGAGTTTTATTTAAATTCCTAAAGATCCAAACAACTCCGCCATACCCCACATCACACATCCCATAATAATAAAAATCATATTCCAAAGGCAAAGACCCCTTGCTAACACCGAATTGTGAAATGCAATTAGACCAGACCTGAATGGGTTATTAACTGCATTACTAAAAGATCCCACGTCCCCTACAATTGCAGTATTCACTATCATATAAGTCCATGCCTCATTACGTTTACGATTTGTGATCCACGATTAGGCTCGATCTCGACGGGAGAGTTAATGACAGTCCATAAAATCCCGCATCCACAGGCTATCACAAATTTCAAAAGCTTAAGTCCCACCCATTCCCGACTGCGATATGCGATAAATCCCAGACCTGATGGGATTATAAAATCCATTCCATAAATCCCTGCGTCTAGAGCTATCACATTTTCCAAAGTCCATACTCTTGCTGAACGCTAATTGCAATATGCGATAAGGCTTGGACCCGCCGGGATTATTCACTGTAATTTATAGTAATATCGCGTTTGGGGCTTATATCACAATAGAAAAGTTCTAAAAATCATGCATTGTGCTAATCCCTATTGCGATATGATCATTATTTTTGATTGCAATATGACATCAACACTGACTTCAGTTCCACATCACTTGCTACCTGTCGCGTCATCTCCATGTCACCTACCACGCCATAGTGATGTCACCATGACGTCATCCATGACATCACCTTTGGATCTCGCAATCATAATTTTTAAAGAGACATGACTTATAATAAACCCTTCACCCCAGCCCATTTGCTATTTGTGATTAGACCGGACTTGACGAGATTATTCACTCCAACTCATAAATACCCTGCGTCTGCGGCTATCACAAATAACAAAGGATCGCCGCTTCCTGCCTCTTCCACTCATTCCGATTGTGATTGTGATATAAAATACTGACTTGCCTTGATTTAATAAATAGCTCAGATCTATTCGCTTATATCAACATCAGATAATGGTTTCGGATCCCCCTGCGTTTAATTTGAAGTTTCTCATAAGGGGGGGCGTCTGAAAAGTGGTTTTCTCATCCAAACCTATCTCTACATGTCACACCTCTGTTCTTTCAGACTCTCCTCTTCAAAAACCACTTACCACTTCCGACTCCCTTCGATAAAATCCGTTAGCCATCCATCTTTCCACGATTGCGATCACGATGTAAATTACTCCTGGTCTTTTCCTGATTGCGATTATTCTAAGTCTAACCCCGGTCTAAAATCAATTTGCGATAAGACTGTAAAGTCCACCACTCTTACCAAAAATCTCACTCCGCATGACTCTCAATGATGGTTGTGTTTAGGATTTATTACGCTCTATGTTTTTCCTAATTTTATGTGAAAATGATTTGTTTCAAATAAAACTCGCTTATCAGTTTCATTTATTTCTAGATTATCGATTCCTGTTTTTTGTGTTTAGGTTCATGATAGAGGAAGACAACCGTGATGATAAGTGGCATATTAGATCAAATAGGTAGATAGACATTTAGATAATTCAAAGGAACAAATGAAGCTGATGAAGACAACAAATCACTTCCAGAAACTTCTACCAAAAAGTGTTTTCCTTTAAGTGTTGTTGAATGGATTTGTTTAAATACCCTCAACACTTTGCACAATAAATTCAGTTGTTTTATGCTATTTAAGCTTACTTTTTGTATAAAATAATGGTCCTAAATTTTATGAAGAAAGACTTACGAAAGATCGCATTACTGTACTTTCATCCTTTTCTCAATAGAACTACTGGAACATTGTTTAGGAATTTTCATAAAGAATTTTGAGAAGTTTCATTACTGTACTCCTGGAATCATCTTTGTGGGAAGGAATAAACTGCTGCTATTTCTTTTATGAGATAAGCAAAATACATCTATTATTTTTATCTTTGTACCTATGTTTTGTTTATGTGTAAATAGTAAATTTATTTTTCCAGATTGCTTATTACTTGATATTTAAAGGACAATGTTACATGTATTCACTACTGATCATGCTACCATTGATATTTTTATACAATTAGGCAATTTGCTTTGATATTCTAAATGCGATATGAGTTTACACATTATTTTGATTAAATATTTAATTAAAATAATCATCTTGAAATAGTTTCATTTCCATTCATGTTTGAGCAATCTATATTGTCATTCACTAAGGAAAATCATTATAGATCACATCTAGATAAAAGTTAAACAATTCGGGTTATAGAGTAGATTAGTGCGTATATTTTTCCATTTAATTCATTACTGCAAATCCATCTATTTCACTTCACAATAAGTATTAAACACTCATTCAATCACCATTCATTGGGAAACTGGTCCCATATAATCCAATCAGAGCCACTACCTAAATGGAAAAGAAGTTGTCTTAAGGTCCAACCGGGTAGTTTCCCCCCTGTGTTGAAGCAACGATTTTCGAGGCCTCAACAATTTTTGGTACTAGAAGGAGGGCATGCAGACTATGAATGGCAAGTAAGTCCAATCCAGAAAGAAAATCCCATTCCAAGGGTCATTCTCCCTCCAAATCTTCTACAACTTCCAGATCCCCTTTAGAATCTCCTACTTTTAGATAAGGAGTTGTACAATCACCTACCAAGTTTCCTAGAATACTTCCTGAGGTAATCCCTGGAGATTATACTCTAGAATCACCATAAATTACTACTTTGATAAATAAATTGGAAGACATCTCCATTTCAATAGAAAATCTTGAATCATCCGAAGATTCTGAAGGAAGAATAAAGTCTATTTTTCAAGGAACTGGTGTTTTATCTCGGTCCCAAAGTGAAAAACTTGGTATCTCGCCATTTGAATTTCCACTTCAATCCCGCCGAAAGAAAATTGCTACATCGGATTCCCAAACATCTACTAGTGAGATTACCTCATTCTCTCATTCACCAACATCTCCATTTCTTCCTTTTTCATTTCATTTTTCTCTAGTGTTCACTTCATCTATTTCCATTTTCTCTACAAAAACAACTAGTGCTGTCTCAAGTAGTACTATCGCAACTACTAGTTCTTCTTTCATCACATCCACCTCCCCAACTGTTACAATGACAGCTAGACCATGGTCCAATCTGGGAGTTGTTCAAATTCCAACACCACTTCATCCTCTACCAAAACATCCTAAAAGATGGATTCCCAAATTCAATCTTGATGATGGGTTACCTACAGAAGAACACCTTCACAACTATATGTTAGCCATCAATCTTAATGGGGTAGATGAAGAAGATGTTGTTGTTAGATTATTCTCGTACACTCTTACAGGATCAACAGAGTCTTGGTACTTTTCATTACCAACCAATTCTATTACTAGTTGGGATATTTTTGAAGAGAAAATTTTGACTAAATTTGGTGATGATTGCTCAAGCACATCTCTTATCAATGACCTTTCCAATTTAAAAATGAATTTAGGGGAAAAGATAAAAGATTTCAATTCCATATTTAACAAATTGTTAACTAGCTACTTCTAGACCTGGTGTCAATGTACAAATTGAATGGTATATTTCAACTCTTCCTTCTAACATAGGATTTTTGTAGATAGAGTTAATAAAAATACCTTAGTAGAAAACATGAAAGAAGATGTGTCTGTAGGGAAGGGGATAAATGCACTAGAAAATAAAAAAGACCAGGAAGTCAAAAAATTAAAAAGAGTTACATTTAAAGATGAAGCTAAAAATAAAGCACCTAAAGATCCCTTTGATCATGAAGGCTTACAACAAGTCCTTAAAACTTTGTCTAACGAGATGGTAAAGATAAAAAAACAAGTAGCTGAATCCTCTTCCAAAAAACCTTTTAGACCCAAAAAAAATCAACCACCTAATCCACAACCTCCAAACACGATTTCTAATGCAGAAACTGATGATGAAGATGAGGAAGAAGCACCATTTTCTACTGATGAGTCCCAAGATGAACAAATAGCCGAGTTAAATGGAATGTGGGATTTTATTTTTCCTATTTATGATAGTGAAAATGAATATGAAGCATTACGTGTTAGCAAAAGAAGTAAAGGTCCAGTTGATCCTATACAACTAATTTAGAAACAAAAACCTTCATATTCCACTGCTAAAGATAAAGCGGCTGCTAAAAAATCGACTTCCACTTCCCCCCAAGTAATTTCATATTCATCCAATTCTCCATCTTCACCCAGAACCTTAGTAGTTTAAGATACTATTGAGTACAATATAGTTGAGGTTATGAAGAAAATAAAAGCAAACATTTCCCACCATGAACTCACTAAACTTAAACAACAACATAAATTTTTATTAAAAGAGTTGAATGCAATACTTGCTTCTCCTCTTCCTACTGCTATAGTATCCAAAGCTTCTAACGGAATGGGTAAACCTCATATTCATCCATTATTCCATTCCTCTGATGCTATTATGATAGGTGACAATTCTAACTCACATACTCCTCCTTTTCTTTTGACTTTTTGAAATATTTAATAAGAATGTACATAACTGATTGGTAGATTGAGGGGCTTCTTCAAATATCATGCCATATTCAGTTTGTCTGAAACTAAACATGTCACCCCAAAAAACTCTAGTTCACATTGTGCAACTTGATAGGAAAAAAGTAAAATTCATAGGAGAAATAAATCCAGTTCTTATTAGATTATCTTTGAATTCTGAAGTTTGTCAAATAATGATATACTTTTTTGGATTGTAGATTACTGTGGTGTGGTTTCTGAGAGGAGTTCAGATTTTCCACAGTGTTCATCTTTATATGGTCGACGTTTCAAGTCTAAACCCAGACTCATCATCAGGACTGATGTACGGAGAAAAGAAGGAAAAGGGTTTGGTATGAATATGAAAAAGGTTATACGCAAAGACAGAATGGCCGACTCAATGTCTGTTTATTATAATTTTAATTATTTTAATTATTATTTAAATCATTAACTATGATTGTTTATATTATTAATTTATTATTCTTAATCATTATTAATATTATTATTATATTCTTTTTATATTATTATTGTTAATCATTAATTAAATTATTGTTATTAGTTAATATTATGTTCCTAATACTTATTTTTATTACTATTACTTATTGTTCTTATTATAATTCTAATTATTCCTATCAAAGATAATCTAATAACAATAATTTAAATAATGAGTAACAATAATAATATAAACAAGAATATTAATAATAATATTAATAATGATTAAGAATAATAAATTAATTAATAATATAAACAATCATAGTTAATGATTTAAATAATAATTTAAATAATTAAAATTATAATAAACAGACATTGAGTCGGCCATTCTGTCTTTGCATATAACCTTTTTCATATTTATACCAAACCCTTTTCCTTATTTTCTCCGTACATCAGTCCTGATGATGAGTCTAGGTTTAGACTCGAAACGTCGACCATATAAAGATGAACACTGTGGAAAATCCGAACTCCTCTCAGAAATTGATTACTTGTTGCTGATATCCCAGATTTCTAAGGTTTAATTCTTAGTAGAGGTTGGTCAGAAAAACTACACGGTTATTTTGCCACTGATTGGTCTTACTTATGGCTCCCATTTAATGGAAATCCGAATCAAATTAGAATCAACCGAGAATAGCACATGAAACATTCAGTAACAGATTTCGAAGGTGAAAATGAGGCAATAGCATTTAATAACAACATTCTTGGAAACTACTTTGCTGAATCATTTTTTGAGAATTTTAAAGCACAAACGTCACCATTTCTGAGTAATTCAGTAACTTCTCAAATTGAAAATTTTTCATAGACAGAATTTTCCAGATGTGTAAATATGCTAGAAAAACCATTAGTTAGTTCTTTACTCTGGGCATTGTATTTTGATGGGTCGAAATCAAGTGATGGAGCAGGAGGAGGTTGCATATTAATTAATCCTGAAGGTGTGAAGACAATGTTGACTTGCATATTAGAATTTGAATGCACAAATAATATTGCAGAATATGAAGCATTGGTCCAAGGTATGTATAAAGCATTGGTCCAAGGTATGTATAAAGCAATTATCCTTGACGTTAAATACCTTCAAGTTTATGGAGATTCAGAAATTGTAGTAAAACGAATAAGAAACATGATGCGTTGTATCTCTACACATTTGAAGCATTATTATTCATTGGTTCAGTCTCTCACTTTACATTTTTTAGCATTTAATATTTATGGTATTTCTAGAATTCAGAATGCCAACGCTGACCTTCTTGCAAACGTTGCATTAAAATTGATCCCATCCGAAGATTACAGTCCTGATAGATTTTATGTAGAATTAATCTTTAGGCCATCCATTCTTGATAATATCACCAATTAGTGGGTATTCAATGATGACGAAGAGATTTTAAAATTCTTAACTTCTGAAAAATCATACAATGACCAAATAATTGATGAAGATGAACACAATGATAAATTAAAATAGAAAATTAAGGATAACCCCATACCAAAGTCTGTAGTAAAACTTGAGGATATCTATGATTTAAAAGACAGATTTAAAAGAGTTACTAATTCAAAACTACAGAGTTCAACTTTGAGATTTTAATTAATAAAACTTGGGACAGATTTTAAACCTCAGAACATCAATTTAGGACTTGGTCTTTCGTCTGAAGAAAGATTATCCTTCATCAATTTGTTAGGATGTATTTTCTTGGAGTTACGAAGATCTCAAAACATTTGACACTTCCATCATTCAACATACAATTTTGATGATATCAAATGATAAACCTGTCCAACAAAAATTAAGAAAAATTCATCTGAACTTAGAAAATCAAATCAATTAGAATTAAATAAAATCCTTACGGCTAAAATCATTTTTCCTATTAGGCATTCAAGATGGGTTTCCAACTTGGTACATGTTAGGAAGAAAAATGGTGAGCAATAAGGCTAGTCAAAAGGATAATTTCTCTCTACCCACTATGGAACAAATTTTACGATCAGTTGCTAGTTCCGAACTTATGTCTTTCCTTGATGGTTTTTTTGAATATAATCAAATCATCGTCCACCTAGATGATAGGTTAAAGACTACTTTCATAACCAAATGGGGAAATTATGCCTACCAAAAAATGTCATTCGGTTTAATAAATGCAGGGGCCACTTTCCAACATGCCATGCATATAGCTTTCATAGGTCTGTTAAATAAAACAGTTATTGTTTATCTAGATGATATTACTATTTATTCAAAGAATGGAAATAGTCCTTTACAAGACTTAAAACAAAATTTTGAACGTTGTAGAAAATATGGGATTTCATTAAATCCAAAAAAGTATTTTTTTGCTCTTAATGAAGGGAAACATTTAGGATTCATTGTGTCAAAAAATGGAATTTACATTGACCCTGATAGAATAAAAGAAATTTCAGTAATTTCTCCACTATAGAACAAAAAAAGCATGCAATCATTTTTTGGACAGATCAATTTTGTCAAAAGGTTTATCCCTGATTTCTCACAAATTATTTTGGCGTTACAACAAATTATTAAGAAAGGTGTAGTTTTTAAATGGACTCGTCATGAAAAGCAAGAATTCGATTTAATCAAATAGACAATTATTGATGCTCCTTCTTTAAATACTCCGAATTTCTCTGATCATTTCATCTTATGCACTTTTGCTTCTTCAATGTCTTATGCTGCTGTTTTGACACAAATTAATAATTAGAAAATTGAAGCACCCATCTCATTTTTCAGCTCAAATTTTTAGGGTGTTGAATTGAATTATTCAGAAGTAGAAAAACATGCATTTGCTATATATAAATTTGTAAATCATTTTAGACCTTTTCTCTTAAAAAGCACACACGAAAGTAATAGTCCCATTCGCAGCAGTGAGGCAATTACTAATGCAGAAAGAATTAGGAGAAAAGAGAGAAAATTGGGTAATAGCTCTGCAGGAATACAATATCGAAATAAAATCAACCAAAATTGTCAGAGGGAAAAGTTTCTACAAGTTGCTTACAGGAGAATCCAACATACCAACCGAAGGGGACATAGGTAACAATGAACACATTTATGAGGTAAGTGTAATTGATGTTGATTTCCAATACACTGATTTAATTTTTTATTTAAAAAATGGATATGTTCTCCCAAACTCAATTATAAAAGAAAAAGAGCTTTAAGATTAAAAGCAAAAAATAATGAGATTGTTGATAATGTGTTATTTAGGAGAAACTATAATTCCTTATTGTTAAGATGCTTAGAAAAGACTGAAGCACAAACAATTTTGTAGGAACTTCATGATGAACCAACAGGTGGAAAATTTTGAGGAGATACTACAACAAACAAAATATTACATGCTGGATAATACTGGCCCACTCTCTTAAAATATACCCATGCATATGTGAGGAAATGGAAAACATGCCAAACTGATTCTGGAAGACAAAGGAAACCATCTTTGCCTTTACAGCCAGTCAACATCGAACAACCTTTGGAAGAATGGGGACTAAATATCATAGGTGAGATTGTTCCTCATTCTTCTAAACATTATAGATATTTTCTCAATACTACAGATTACTTCACTAAGTGGGCGGAAGCAATTTTGCTCGAGGTAGTCAATTCTGAATATGTTAGTGAATTTATTGATCAATTTATCATTACAAGATTTGGTTTACCTTCTGCACTTATATTTGATAATGCATCTTATTTTTCGGGTACTAGTATGATTGAATTTGCAATTAGGAGAGGTTTTAAATTCAAATATTATGCTAATTACTATCCCAAGGGAACGGTTTGACAAAATCCACTAATAAAATGTTGGCATTATGATTTTGGTTTGGCTCTATGGTACAGGTGTTGTACTTGATGGCAACTCACTCATGTGGCAGACCTCAGTTCAGGCACTCAAAATCATGGAAAATGAGATGCCCGCAGGTGATCCTAAGAGAATCTGCAGACCCACAGGTACGCCGACCAAGAAGTGCGGACATACACGCAGGTTCACTGTTCAGTAGGTGCGGACCCCAGTTTCACTCACTCCAATGCAGAAAAGCGTGTGCACGTGGGAATCTTTATGAATGGTCCATGGTATTTAGCCCAACATATTTGATCCTATGGTTTTGATTCGTGGTTTTGCATCTAAAAGTATTGATCCAAGGTATTGGGTTCCTAGTATTGAATACCTATGGTTTTGGACCATAGTTTGAGTAAAGGCTTGCCTATAGAAAGGAAAGGAGATCACTTGGCTAAGTACTTGTGAAATTTGAATATCTTAAGATTTGAAATTTTGGGTGATTTGTTTTTTTAAAAGCTAGATCTAAATCAAGGAGAAAACTTAAGGTGAATCTATTGATAAGTCGTGATCTCTCGGGCGCATGAACAGATATGTGGATCTGACTAACTGTGGCACATTGGAGGATTGTTAATTTGGACCTAATCAGAAGTTCGCAGGTGATCCACGGCGTAAGTGCAGGGGTATGCAGCGCAGGAGAAAGCGCAATGCAGAGGTACGCAGCACAGAAGAAGGCGCAGTGTAGGGTACGTAACGAAGAAGAAGGTGCCGTGCGTGGGGTACGCAGAGAAGCAAAAGGTGCAGTGCGAGGTATGCAACACATAAGAAGACACAGTGCGGAGGTACGCTGCGAGACAGACAGTGCGGGTGCAGATCTGAGTAGAAGTACGTAGAGCACAAGAAAGATCAGGTGCTGATCTGCACAGTTTAGACACAGAAGAGCTGCAGATATCCGTAGGTTTATATTGGTCAAGTTGTGGACTTTTCCTTGAAGTATTTGTTGGCTGCCTTTTATCTATTTGCTGCAGAGTTCTGGGTTTAGTTTACTGGTATTGCCTTTCTGTTTACAGCATTCTGAGAAATTGGTGATTCATTGGTTGGATTG
>APFE030671047.1:133800-174556 GCA_000404065.3 Pinus taeda | reverse complement strand
GGGAGACCTTTGAATACCTCAGGCAAAAGTTGGGGGTTGTTGATGCATCATCTTGTTGTTGAATCTCATCTGTTTCAGAGATTGTTGGTTGTACGCAAGTTTCATATGGGGTATACGTGTACATTTGCTGGGTTGCGGATTGGTCAAAGATCGAATGGCATAGGCTCAGGGGGAGCATATAATGCATTGTTGGCATTATGGTAGCAGATCTTCTTGTTGATCTGAATATTGCTGCAATATGTCTCTATCTCTTTCACGGTCATTTATGGTGTTTGGTGGATTGTGGTTCTTCGTGCATATATTTCCTTCCTTTTGTAGATCTGGTTTATCAGGGGGAGCATGATCAGCAAAGCAAAGGCCTAAGCATGTTCTCAGGGGGAGCATAACCCTTTGCCCTTGATGTCAAAGGGGGAGAATGACATTGAGGATCTTGAGGTTGCCATCAAGTCCAAAGGGGGAGACTGTTGGCATTATGATTCTGGTTTGGCTGTATGGTATAGGTGTTGTACTTGATGGCAACTCACTCATGTGGCAGATCTTAGTTTAGGCACTTAAAATCATGGAAAATGAGATGCCCGTAGGTGATCCTAAGAGAATCTACGGACCCGTAGGTACGCCGACCAAGAAGTTCAGACATACACACAGGTTCTCCGTTCAGTAGGTGCGAACCCCAGTTTCACTCACTCCAATGCAGAAAAGCGCATGCACGTGGGAATCTTTATGAATGGTCCATGGTATTTAGCCCGACATATTTGATCCTATGGTTTTGATCCGTGGTTTTGCATCTAAAAGTATTGATCCAAGGTATTGGGTTCCTAGTATTGAATACCTATGGTTTTGGACCATAGTTTGAGTAAAGGCTTGCCTATAAAAAGGAAAGGAGATCACTTGGCTAGGTACTTGTGAAATTTGAATATCTTAAGATTTGAAACTTTGGGTGATTGGTTTTTTTAAAAGCTAGATCTAATTCAAGGAGAAAACTTAAGGCGAATCTATTGATAAGTCGTGATCTCTCGGGTGCATGAACAGATCTGTGGATCTGACTGACTGTGGCACATTGGAGGACTGTTAATTTGGCCCTAATCAAAAGTTCACAGGCGATCCACGGTGTAAGTGCGGGGGTACGCAACGCAGGAGAAAGCGCAGTGCGGGGGTACGTAGCGCAGAAGAAGGTGCAGTGCGGGGTACACAGCGAAGAAGAAGGTGTTGTGCATGGGGTACGCAGAGAAGCAGAAGGTGCAGTGCGAGGTATGCAGCACAGAAGAAGACACAGTGCAGAGGTACGCTGTCAGATAGACAGTGCAGGTGCGGATCTGAGCAGAAGTACACAGAGCACAAGAAAGATCAGGTGCGAATCTGTGTAGTTTAGACACAGAAGAGCTGCGGATATCCGCAGGTTTATATTGGTCAAGTTGCGGACTTTTCCTTGAAGTATTTGTTGGCTGCCTTTTATCTATTTGTTGCAGAGTTCTGGGTTTAGTTTACTGGTATTGCCTTTCTGTTTACAACATTCTGAGAAATTGGGTGATTCATTGGTTGATTGTATAAGGAGTTTGTTGATTCATATGACTGTTGATTATTTTGTGTCCATGATCTAGTTGAAAATTCATGAAACATGGTGCCTTAAAGAAGTAAAAGAGCAAAGGGTTTGTAGCTCCCTTCAGGAGACTGAAATTTGAGAGGGGTTGTAGCTCTTTGCAAGTTGCAGCCTGCGTACTGGTAATTACTGCACCAATACAAATCTTGTAAAGAAGTTTCTAATTGAAAGAAGATAGAGACATTTGCAGCAGGTGTTTTCACCCACATGGGTTTCCACTATATCTGGTGTTCCTTGGTGTGATTATCTGTCTTTCTTGTTCTTGCTCATTTATATGGTACTGACATACAAACTAATGATCAATATCTGAAGAATAAATTAAAGTATAAATCTGGAAGGTATATTGAAAAGAATTTGATAATACTAATTCACCCCTCCTCTCAGTATTATTTACAACATAAAAATCTCCTCAGAATAATCAAAATAACTGTAGATCAAAATCAATGAAATTGGCACAAAGCTTTAATATTTGCTCTATGGGCTAATAGGATAATTCAGAAGGCCTCTATAGGCATTTCTCCATTTAACCTAGTCTATGGGAAGGAAGCCATTATTCCATCACATTTAACTCTTCCTTCATTAGCCCTAGTTCAATTTATTGAAGAAACACCTTCTTCTTCATTGCAATTAAGAAATTCACAAACCCTAAAACTAGAAGAAGAAAGGGAAAAGGCCAAACTCACACACACCAAACATCAACAGATGTTGAAAGCTTCTTTTGATGCAAGTTTAGTCACAAAAAGATACTTTCAAGTTGGAGATCTTGTTCGTAAGTGGGTCAAAGCACACGAAGAAAAAGGGAAACATACCAAATTTAAGAAATTATTGCTTGGTCCATTTCAGATTGTTGAATAGATAAGCCCATCTACATTTATACTTCAAGATTTATCAAGAAAGAGAGATTCTCTTGCTGTAAATGGGCTCATCCTAAATAAATTATTTTCTTAATTAAAAAAAAATAATGAAGACTAAAACCTGTAAAAAATCACTTTCATTGTACATCCTGCTGCAATTTATTTTTCCTTTTGCATATTTTGTTAATAAAATGTTAAGTAGTACTATATTGACTTTCCAAACATCTCTTGAAGTTATTTTTATTTTTTCATTTTGAAGGTAGGAATTTTTAAGAAGTGGTTACCAAAATTGAAAATTAGATAAAAATTATAGAACTCTGAAAACATTTTCCATTAAGTCGTAAAATCTTTAAAAAACCTCAAAAAATTATATCCTTTTACTCTAGTTTCAGTCAAAAAATATTATCCTTAAAAAGTAAAGGCCGTCTTACAACTAAAACACTTTCAACTCGAAATTGTCATCCAAAAACCTTAAGGAGTCAATGATCCTCCCCATCCATTAAAAGAGGAATTTTTTAGAGTGTAATTCTAAAAAAAAAAAAAAACCTAAAAAGATAAGAGGTCTCATCACGAGCCTACTTACCATGTTCATAGGGAACCGATTAAATTGACATTACCACAATGAACACCAAATCAAGGTAACAGATTATGATTTTTAATTGTAAGACAAGGGGTCTCATCATGAGCCAACTTGTTCAGTTTTAATTATTATCAATGAATGGCATTGTTGTTATCTGGCCACCAAGCGAGGACAATGGCTTTTTACCATCAAAAAAATAAAAGAAAAGGAAAAATAAAATTTACCTCTAATTATTGCACTATTAAATGGATGGGACACTGGATTGTTGTTGGTTAAAAGGTAACCCTGTCGAGGCTATGAATGCCTGCTGGCTCTACCTGTGACGAACGAGTACATTTTAAGCTAAGTTGTAAAAGGCCCCCTACTTTATTTTTATAAACTGATTAATAACTGATACAACTAAACATGTGTCTTTTCATTCACAAAAGGTTTTTAAAAGAGATTGCAAGTTATTGAGTTTTATAGTGAGAGTTATTTATCTAGATGTTTCGAAAATAAATTTTCACTTCTTGAATTATTTTTTGCTGAATTTTTGGAAATTTTTTATTTATTAGAGATAACTAGTTCTTCCAGTGAATCACCATTTGTTGTATTGTTCATCAAATCCCATTTTAATGTATTATAAATTTCTTATGAAATTTGGGACCTTTCAATTTAAAAATATTAAAACCCAAGTATTAAGCTTGATTATCCAAAAAAAGAAAAACCAAATTAAATAACCCCCGAAACCAAGACTTATACTTAATCTTTAAAAAACCTTAAGTATTAAAACAATACAGTTATTTAATTTAAATAAGAGTTATTTTATTTTATTTTTTATTTTTTATTTTTTTAATTCCCAAAGATCCAAACAACATCTCCATACTCTGCATCAGACATCCCATAATAATAAAAAAAATAAATCCAAAGGTAAAGATTCCCTGCTAACATCGAATTGCAAAATGCGATTAGACCAGACCCGAATGGGTTATTAACTGCATTTCTAAAAGGCCCCGCGTCCCCCACAGCCGTAGTATCCTCTATCATATAAGTCCATGCCTCATTACCTTTACGATTTTCAATCTGCGATCAGGCTTGGACCCGATGGGAAAGTTAATGACAATCCATAAAATTTTGCATCCGTAGGCTATCACAAATTTCAAAAGCTTAAGTCCTGCCCCTTCTCAATTGCGATATGCAATAAAGCTCGGACCTGATGGGATTATAAAATCCATTTCATAAATCTCCGCGTCCAAAGCTATTGCATTTCCCAAAGTCCATACTCCTGCCGAACGTCGATTGCGATATGCGATAAGGCCTAGACCCACTAGGATTATTCACTGCAATTTATATTAATATCATGTTCGGGGCTTATATCGCAATCGCAAGGTTCTAAAAATCATGCCTCATGCTAATCCCGATTGTGATATGATCCCTATTTCTGATTGCAATATGACATCAGCAGTGACTTCAATTCCACATCACTTGTCACCTGCCATGTCATCTCACATCACCTACCACATCATAGTGATGTCACCATGACATCATCCCTGTCATCACCTCGCGATCCCGCAATCACAAGTTTTAAAGGGACATGGCTTATAATAAATCCTTCACCTAAGCCGATTTGCGATTTACATTTAGACTAGACCCGACGAGATTATTCACTCCAACTCATAAATACCTCGTGTCCACAACTATCACAAATAATAAAGGATCACTGCTTCTTGCCTCTTCTGCCCATTCCAATTGCGATTTCAATATAAAATCCCAACTTGCCTTGATTTAATAAACAACTCAGATCTATTCGCTCAGATCAATGACAAATAATGGTTTCAGACCCCCTTGTGTTCAATTTTAAGTTTCTCACGGGGGGGTGCGGGAGGGGGGGGGGTGGGATTTCGAAAAGTGGTTTTCTTGTCCAAGCCTATCTCTACATGCCACTTCTCTGTTATTTCAGACTCCTCTCTTCACAAACCACTTACCACTTCCGACTCCCTTCGAAAAAACAGTTAGTGATCCATCTTTCCACGATTGCGATTGCAATATAAGGTACTCAGGGTCTCCTCCCGATTACTATAAGACTCTAAATTTCACCACTCTTACCACAGACCACAGACCACACTCCACATGAATCTCAATGATGGTTGTGTTCGGAATTTATTATGACTCTGTTTTTCCTGATTTCCTGCAAAAGTGATTTGTTTCAAATAAAACTCGCTTAGCAATTTCATTTATTTCCAGCTCTTCGATTCCTGTTTTCTGTGTTCAGGTTCATGATAGAGGAAGACAACTTCTCTGATAAGTGGCATATCAGATTAAAAAACCAGACATACATCTAGAGAATTTGAAGGAACAAACGAAGCTGATGAAGACAACAAATCACTTTCAAAAAATTCTACCAAAAATTGTTTTCCTTTAAGCGTTGTTGAAGGGATCTGTTTAAATGCCCTTAACACTTTACACAATAGATTCAGTTGTTTTATGCTATTTGAGCTTACTTTTTGTATGATTAAAGGTCCTGAATTTTATGAAGAAAGGTTTACGAAAGCTGACACTACTGTACTTTCATCATTTTCTCAATAGAACGACTAGAACATTGTTTAGGATTTTTCATAAAGAATTTTGAGAAGTTGCATTACTATACTCCTGGAATCATCTTTGTGGGAAGGAATAAACTGTCGCTATTTCCTTTATGAGCTGAGAAAAGTAAATTTGGTATTTTTATCTTTGTACCTCTATTTTTGTTCACGAGTAAATAGTAAATTTATCTTTTCAGATTTCTTATTACTTGATATTTAAAGAATAGTGTGACATGTATTCACTACTAATCATGTTGCCATTGATATTTCTATACATGTTAAGCAATTTTCTTTGATATTCTAAATGCACTATGAGTTTACACATTATTTTGATTAACTATTTAATCAAACTAATAATCTTGAAATAGTTCCATTTCCTTTAGTGTTTGAGCAATCTATATTGTTATTTACTAAGGAAAATCATTACAGATCGCAACTAGATAAAAGTTAAACAATCCCGAGTTATAGAGTAGATTAATGCATATATTTTTCCATTTAATTCATTACTACAAATCCATCTATTTCACGTCACTATAAGCATTAAACACTCATTCAATCACCTTTCATTAGGAAACTGGTCCCATACAATCCAGTCAGAGCCACTACCTAAATGGAAAAAGAGATGTCTTAAGGTCCAAACCAGGTGGTTTTCCCTATGTGTTGAAGAAATAATTTTTGAGGCCACAACACAATAATAATAATAAAATTTCTTCTTCATTTTATATATACAATAATACATTTCATACTAATGAGGACTGAACCTAATTACATATTCTTCAACAATCACCAGATAAGAAACCATCTTCAGTAGGTCCCTTTTCCATTGATGTCAAAGGGGGAGAGAAATTAGACATTGAAAAAGAAAGTAGATTTTGAATTAGCAACTTGATACATGGAGTTCAATTCATTGAGAAGAGAAGGTAGAAATCAAACTTTAGACCAACAAGGTGAGAAGGGGAGTTTAGTTTATTGCCATTAATGACCATCAATGTCTGGTGGTATTTCCATCAGTGAAAAAGGGGGGATTGTTGGACATAGTTTTTTCATTAATGAGAACCAATGTCATTAATGTCAAAGAGTATGTCAAAGGAAGGAGATTGTTGAGTATAATGTTATCATGATAGTTTAATTCCTTGAAATATCACATCAATGATGACAAATTGGCTTAAAGATTATTGAGTTTTTGTTGAATTTATGATGTTCAAATGAATGTATAGATGGTATGGTTAGATATTCCTCTCCTATACCTTTCCAATGGTATATCACACTTGGTCAAACTCCTTTCGGATAAGAAGATAAGCTAGTTTGAAGCTGACAGTGGAAAAAATGGCAAAAACAACAAATTTGTTAATAGTCATGCATCTTCAAATCGAATCCATGTATTTAAGAGAAATAAATGGTAGTTGGCATGTAGAGATGCATATTATTTAACAAGGTTAAACATCATGCATCTTCAAATCGAATCCATGTATCTAACAGAAATCAATGGTAGTTGGCATGTAGACATGCACATTGCTTAGCAAGGTTAAACACCATGCATCTCAGGTTAGATCTAACAATTGTGGACGTTCTAAATGGTGGATGAAGAAAAAACATGCATGATGTTAATAGAGGTCATGCCCCCCATGTTCTCCATCCTCTACCATGTTGGACCAATAAGAACATGACACATTGCAGGTTACAGGTAGTCCTTTTGACACATGGACCCTTTAGTGGTAGGACTCTTGGATTGATGATGTAGGAGAGTGATGATGTGGCAACACCAAGTGGTAACACATACAAACATGGATGATGATATGGAAGTAGAGTATTGGTGCCAGGTGGCAACACAAACTAATGACGTGGACAATGATGTGATAGTATGATAGATGACATAACAACATGGTAACGTGCCACATATCTTGTATATCACTAATTTGAGGTGGCCAATATGCCAAATATGAGTGACATGTGGCACCACTTAGAGAGTGCCATGTGGCATGATGATGTCATGATGACGTAAGCATTGGATGTACCATGGACCCATAAGGACTAGGTCACATGGCATGGTCATATGGAGGATTGGGAAATCCCTAGGGGCTACCATGGTCACAGTCTAGGTGCTAAATAAGGTCACATGGAAGGTTCTACGCCAACGCCAAAATTCAAACTTGTGTCGGCCCGAGTTTCAAATTTAAGTTAGCTCTGACCTTGCCCGGGGGCATCCACACATATATATGTGTGTCAGTGCTATGCCAAGGAGTGTGAATTAAATCATCAATCAATCTATTTGGTTTGTAGTGCATGGTGAAACTTGAAGGCACATCAACTTGTTTGGTTTGCATTGCATGGTGAAGCCTAAAGGCATATAAATATGATTGGTTTGCAGTGTATGGTGAAGCCAAAAGGTTTATAAATATATTTGGTTTATAGTGCATGATGAAGCCTAAAGGCATACCAATATATTTAGTTTATAATGAATGGTGAGGCCCAGAGGCTTTATCTGCTTTGATACAAACATGGCATAACTCATGGTAAATCCTGAAGGTGTATCAATATGTTTGGTTTACAATGCATGGTGAATCTTGAAGGTGTATCAATTTGTTTAGTTTATAATGCATGGTGAGGCCTGAAGGCTCTGTTTAGTTTGAGACAAACATGGTGTAACTCATGGTAAAGTCCAAAGGTGTGTTGATTCCAGGATATATATAATAAATCTAAAGGCGTATTGGTTCTATTTGTTTTGATACATGTATAACAAATCCCAAAAGCATATTGGTTCTTGTTGTGCCAAGATTTATATCATGAAGCCTAAAGGCAATTTTGTTTTTATTTTATATGGTAAATCTCGAAGGCACATTGGTTACAGTTGCGTTGAGACAAATATGATGAAGCCTGAAGGTGTATTGATTATGTTTAATACATGGTAAGCCCAAAGGCATATTGATTTTGATTACAAAGTAGCTCTTGGCTTAGCCCAAAGGTGTATTGGTTATGTCCACAAGGTGGTTCTTGGCATAGGCCTGAAGGCATACTCAACTTTGTTTGGTATAAGACACACATGACATGGGTTATTGGTTAAGCCTATTTGGTTCTTTTAAATTTCAATTTTGGTCTAAGACATATACGACATGTAATTAAGCTCAAAGACATAGCTTTTTGTTTTATTAGTGTGGTGTCACTTTGTTGTTAGGCCCAAAGGTGGAATTGAATTTGTCAATGAATGAATGGTTATTCCTGATGTTTTCCATAAACAATTGACACAATAGCCAAATTGGTATTGACTTTGATTAGTTCAGGAGAGGTCATGGGTTTGAATTTGGTCGGGATTGCCGAAATTTATTTTTGCCCTTAGGAGCTCATTCTGTCAAAATTTTTGACAGACTAAAGAAGTGGAATTTGTAGAATACGTGCCAGAAAGGAGCATTTTGTAGAAAGAGGACTGAAAAGGTGCAATTTGTAGAATGACTATTTTTTATAAATTTTTTATGGGTTAATTTGAGGGCCAATTTGATTTTTAAAAAGGGGGGGGAATGGCTGGAATTTTCTTGTGATCTGAAAGGGGACATGAAAAGTCACGAAGACAAGTTTTTTAGGACAAGAATATGCATTTATTTCATTGTTGTCAAAATGTTATGGGCCCTATGAGTAGGTTTAATGTTGATACAATAAATGAATAATGAGTTACTATTGATATTTCAAGAATTTGTTGGAGCTGTGTTGACATGTTCAGTTTTGGAAGAGTTATATTGTGTTGAACTTGTGGGTCCAGTTTGAAAGATTGTAAAAAATGGTCCACTACAGTTTGGAGAAGAAGGTGGGTGCCTCCGTTGAGGTTGGCACCTCAATCATGTGGGAGACTACAAAAAGTTGGTTCTTGTATATTTCCAAGGTTAGTGCCACAATTAGGTTAGAGCCTATTGCAAGTTGGTTCATACATATTTTCAAGGTTGGTGCCTCGATCAGGTTATAGCCTACAATAGGTTGGTGCCTGTAAATCTATTTTGGGGGTTGGTGCCTTGAAATTTATTTTTGGGGTTTCTGCCTAAAAATTGATGTAATCAAAGATTGAAGTCGATAAAATATTTGTGGTTTTCTCCCGCAAGGGGTTTCCACGTACATCTTGTGACTTCATGTGTTGATGTGATGATGATGTTCATTGATGCTCTATCGTGTTCTTAGTTATGATAAAATTGTAAAATTGTTTGCTACACTGATTCACCCCCTTCTCACTATGATCATTATTATAAGACATACATTTATATTCCTTCAAATTTTGTAGAAGTTGTGAGTACTCATCCCACATGGGCTCCTTATGATCTCACTTGGTGTCTTCAGGACCATAACAAGTCCACCAAACCTTTACTAGGCTTAGCAATCTTACGTTATGGTCCAAGATGTGCACTGGTTCCAACTGAAACCCCCCTTCATACTCCACCTAGATAACAGTCCAATCAATCATGTGGTTAGGATCAAAAAAATTCTTCTTTAATAAAAACACATGAAACTAGGCTATAAGGCATGTCCTCTACAAAATTTCAAAATTTCTGATAATATTTCACTACTGATTTTGGGAAACTCCCCAATCTTAATGACTTATGTGTTAAGTTATGGTATGTTCTATGCTTATAACAGTTACTTATTTTTCTTATTATATTCCACATATTAGCAATCACATGTACATAAAGTAAAGTGCAGATAGAACATTAAACGATCGACAGAAAACAAGCCAAGACAAAAGACAAAAGATGTGGCGGCTAGCCAGGCACAAACCCCACAATGTGTGGGTAAACCCTTTGATCAAATCTTCTTTTATCTTCAACAATTTAGTAGAGAGAAATAGTACAAAAAATCTGATTTATATTAGTAGTAGCAAACCCTAGATCAACAACATCAGCATTAGTGGCTTCATCATCAAACTAGGGTAGACGATATCTCACAAACTGATCGTAGGATTGGCTTGATTCCACCACCAAAAGTTGTGGCTTCTAGAGGAGGTTCAAATGAACCTACAATGCAGTTCATATGGGGAGATCTTCTAGTCCACGCTGGCCAAACTTCACTTCTACAGTTGCAGCTTCAGTTTCAGCAGCTTCCTTCAAACTAGGGCAGTCGATATCTTGCAAACTGTCCGTCAGATTGACTTGATTCCACCACCAAAAGTTGCGGCTTTCAGAGGAGGTTCAGATGAACCTACAACATAGATAAAATGAGGATATATTATGATCCATGTAGGTCAAAATTCACTTCTGTAGTTGTAGCTTCAGTTTCAGCAGCTTCCTTCAAACTAGGGCAGTTGATATCTTGCAAACCGTCCGTCGGATTGACTTGATTCCACCACCAAAAGTTGCGGATTCTAGAGGAGGTTCAGATGAACCTACAACACAAATCAGAAGAGGAGGTTTGATGGTCCATGCTGGTCAAAGTTTGGATCTGCAGTTGCAGCTTCAGTTTCAACAGCTTTTGCCTTCACATGTGTGAGAGAGAGACCCTTTTCTGCACAGTAGAGAAGAGACTCTTTTCTGCGTAGTAGAGAGAGAGAGAGAGATGTGATGAGATGAGTGAGTGCAAATGAGGAAAAGTCCTCTTGTATTTATACACAACGTTTATGTTTGAATAGATGCGACTGTTGGGCTTCTAAGCCTACATGAGTTATAGGCCGGCTTGATAATAATTCCATAATCAAAATAAATTCATATCTCCATAAATACTTATCAGAATCAGATGATCTTTATATCAATCCTACACACCTTGATGAGAGGAATCTAATAAAAATATTATCAGCCATGAATAAGATGACCCACATGAAGTTTTTCCCTAGTTGCCAATTTTAATAATTTAGCCTTTACTTTTAGAAACATATGCTTGATCACTCTAAATTACTTATATGTTCTTCATTTGTTGGTGTAGCTCTTATGCCTATTTAGTGTATCCTTTAAATTATATTTTATCTTTACCATATCTCTTTCATTTCCCTTAGTAGTTCTTGCAAAATAATGATTATGTTTGTTGGGTTTATCCTAACTTATTGGCACATCACTTTTTATACCATACAAGGATTTAGATAGGCTCATACTCAACGATTTTTGATACCCATTGTCATAAGAAAACTCAACTAGATTAGAGTCTTACCACTTGGAAGGTTTATCCATTACCTACATTCTTAGCATATCTTCAATTATTTGGTTGATTGTTTTTGTCTATCCATCCAACCTAGATGATATACTATATTGAAATTTAGATTGGTCCTCAATCCTTTAAACAAGCCTTTCTAAAAATTTGAAGTGAAATTGGGATCTTTTTTGAACAATATTATTTTAGGAACACCATCTAGCATGGCAATTTCCATTATACAAATCTCTGTAATTTTGGTTTCCTCATGAGTCATCTTGAATGGAAAATAATGTGCAACATTTGTAAACTTGTCCATCATAACCATGATGGAATCATGCTACCTTTGTTGATTTGTCTATCTTGGGAGGTACTCCCACAACCCCCAGGGGTACTAGGTTTGTGAGGATGTGACCCACAAAAGTGGTTTTTGGGCAGTGTACCCACGCAATGCGTTTTGTAGCAAAAGTTGTGGGAACAAGACCAAGTGAAGAAAATGGTATTTTATTCATTGAGAGAATGTGGGGTACCCTTGAAGGGATAAGGTGAATATAAGGCTTCAATGATGTGGCATTTAATCGATCAAATAAATTTTGTGTTATGAGTTAATGGTGTTTAAGCAAGGATGATTAAGTCGAGTTTAATGATATAGTGTGACTCTTGGTGGCTAATGAACACCAATATGAACACTATAAATAGAAGACAAGGTTGAGCTCATTCCTCACACACCACAAGTGAAATTCATCAAGAAGGAAATCCAAGTAGCCGCTGACCTTAGCAGCCAAGTTGGATATGAGAAGAAGGATGTGTTAGGTGATGTTTTGTCTCATGTTTTGGCACAAGTCGAAGGAAGGAAGCTTACCGAAAATCTGAGTGTGGCTATGGGCAAGAATTCTACATTTTTATCTAAGCTTTAGGTTGAGTTATATCTGCTGTAACAAGGAGGGATAAGACCCTTATATGGCTAGGAATGAGGGCCAAAAAGGCTTGTGAGGAACATAGTGTGAGGTTTTAGTTCCCTCAGGTTGTTGTGCTAAGAGTTAAGGGATAGAAAGAGAAGAAAACCACAATATATTTTCCTTCCCTTGGTTGTAGAGAGAGTCAAATGGATGGAGGGACTATTCAGTTCGGAAAGAGAGAAATAAGTAATTTTCCTTACCCCCTGGAGGGACAAGCAGCTTCACACCTTTTTGGGGCTCATATAAAATTAGAAAAGTGAGCAATCCTTCCTACCACAAATTCCTTCCCATCCCTGAATAAATTTTACTGACCAAGGAAACCCTAGGATAGGGGTCGAAAAGATTATGAAGTAGGCCAAAGTATTTAGTAGAATATTATGACCATAAACATGGATTCTTGGAATTGTGCCACAGTTTCCAAGGAGGTAAGTTTGTGTCTTCTTATGTTGATGAATTGCTATGGTGGTAGGGATGTTCCAAGGGTTTTGGACAACAATTTATGTATGCCCTAGAGACTATGTTTTGGAGTGATAAAGTCACTCTTGTATGGGTTGGAAATGAGCCTTAGTTGTTGTGATTTTATGTGGCAAGGAATTTTTGTGTGGGTTGTCCTTATAAGCCTTAAGTATTGCATTCTTGGTGGAGCAAGGAGGCTATGAGTGGGCTGGTTGAGTTCCCTAAGTTCTATCTTCATTACAACAAAAATAAGTTATATAAAAGGGTTGGTTGATGTATGCCCTAGTACAGTGAATAAGGAGTAGCCTTGTCATTGTTAAGAGGGAAGTTTGGTATATGTCCTAAGTAAAATGAACCAAGAGATGATCCATTATTGTTTGGGCTGTGCAAGAAGCCCTAGGTCAGTCATCTTTGGAGGAGGAAAGAGGACTATGTGCGAGGGTTAGTTGATGTTGCCCTAGTTCAATGATTTAACTAGGCAAATCAATGATGAGGGGGAAAAATTTGAAGACCCTAAGAGCAGTGATATAAGAGCATCCTTATCAATGCTAGAGGGCAATTTGGGTGATGCCCTAGTTTATTGAGTGAAAGTGGGCATCTTGTTGATAAGAGGGCAGATGTTGAATTCCCTAAGAGAAGTCATCTTGGTGGAGAAAAATGACTGATAGAGGGAAGATCTGTGAACCTAAGATCTGTCACCTATGGAGAAGTTAAGGGATTGATAATAAAAATTTGGGTGGCTTAAGATTCAAGCATTCTAAAGTTGCATAAGTACTTGTGAGAGGCAATAGAGGTGGCAAAGGACCTATCGGGTGTTCAAGGTATGTGGACTGAAAGGGCTGAGTTGAGATCTACTTCAAAAAGGAATTTAAGTGTACTTTGTTCAAGGGAAGTTTGATAGTCATAAGTTGTTGACATAAAACCCTAGTTGTTCTTATATCAGGGATAACTGTAAGGGCCATGATCCCTAGTATAGGAGCCCTATGTTTGTTGCATTAAAGTTTGTAATATGACAAATTTTTTTGTTTGAAAAATAGTATTGTTACTACAATGGTTCACAATTGTACATTTTCCATTGTGCAAAGTGCTTGTGCTGTGGAATTTTGGTGTGTTAGTGGTCATGATATTAGACATAGACCTGTGGCTGAAGTGTTGAGGAAAAATCAACAACCTTGTTATTCTAGGCAACTTGATGGTGAAATATAGAGTAACTACATCCCATTCCATTCAAGAATGAGAAATGGTTAGAGAAATACTGCTATTTGTCTGACTCAACTTTTACCTTCTGACATTCCATGTAATTGACTATACAATCTACCACATATTTCTTAATTCCAATTCAAAACTACTGACCCCTTAGAACTGTAATTATCTTATGGTACCCTAGATGTCCATGGTGAGGCACATTGTGCATCTCTTTCAACATTCTATTTCTCAGCTCCTAATACTTAAGAACATAAGCTTTGTTCATGTATAATAGGATTCCATCCTCTTCCAACTTTTAAACTTTAAATTTTAGTTGCACATTACCCTACTGTAACCCTTCTTTAACTTGCACATAATGCTCGTTTGATGCTACAACTTTCAAAGTTTTTTTTTTAAAGTCTAAAATATACATATAGATGGCTATATCATGCATTTCATGTTTCCTTATGTTGAGTACATCGATTGCTTTATTCTATTTTCCAATGATGTGCTTGAGGTCAATCATATTTATCGAGAAATTATAGTCATCTAGTTTGTCTAGCATTTAGCATTGATTTCTCAGACAAGTATTCCAAGACACCATGGTATATTATCAGTCTGAATTTATTTTCCCATGAGATAATGCCTCCACATTTTCAACTCATAAATAATAGTTGTAAGCTCCAAGTGATTAGTGGCATAATTTCTCTCATGTTATTTCAACTTCCTTGACTCATAATATACCACTTACTTATTTGGTGTAAGAATAACACCAAGCCCTTCCTTGCATGTGCCCGTGCACATAATAACATCCTTACTTGGATATGTAACCTTTAAATTAGGTGCATTGGTTAATAATTCCTTCAAGTGCTAGGAACTCTCTTCACACTTGGTAATCCATTGAAATTTTATTCCCTTATTGTGTAATGGAGTGATTAGATGTGTAATCTTGGAGAAAACTACAATGAATTTCCTATAATATCTATCTAGACCTATAAATAATCTAACTTCATAAATGTACTTTGTTCTAATTCATCCTTTGATTGTCTCAATCTTCTTTGGTTCCACCGCTATACCCTCTTTGTAGACAATGTTACCTAAATAGTGGAATTTCCTCTGATAGAAATTACACTTGCTCAACTTGGCATACAATTGGTGCTCTCCCAACACATGTGGAACAATCTTTAGATGTTACTCATGCCCCTCCTTTGTATTGGAGTAGCTAAGAATATCATCCAAGAGGCCAATAACAAATTTGTCCAATTAATTTCTAAACACTCCATTCATCAAACATATAAAAGTAACTGTCACATTTGTTAATCAAAATGGCACCACCATAAATTCATAGTGGAAATACCTTGTCTAAATGATTTTCTTGTTGTTATATTCTTCTCTAATTATCACTTGATAGTAACTTGACCTTAGGTCAATCTTAGAAGATACCTTACTCCTTCCAATTGATCAAAAAGGTCCTCAAACCTTGCTAGAGGGTACTTGCTATTTACAATAACCTTATTCAAATGTTTGAAATTAATACACAATGTTAGAGTTATATCATTTTTCTTCACAAAAAGCACTGGAGCACCACTTAGTGATCCATATCTTGGGGGATGGCCCCAATATCTAGAAAATTGAAGTGCCAGAAGAAAAGAGGAGAACACACAGTAAACAAAACCACAAAGAAACTTTTATTATTATTATTATATTAAAACAAATAATAACTATAAAAGCTACATTGTGGTGGACAATATGTCCTTTACAAAATGCAACTTGTTACTTGTAACCTGTTTTAGTTACAATGCCATGGGTAAATTCCATGGGTGGGTAAATACCATGGGTGAATGAATAGCTTGGGTAAATTTCACTTATAATACCATGGGTGGATGCCACTTAGAATGCCAAGGGTGGATAAATACCATGGGTGAATGAATACCATGGATATATGCCACTTACAATAGCATGGGTGGATAAATACCATAAGTGGATGAATACCATGAGTGGATGCCACTTTTCATTCAAATCATTCCTCCCCCATTAAGAACTAATGGTCCCTAGTGCGTGAAGTTCCATCCTAAGAAGTCTTTGTTGAATATGAAGAGCCACTGAAGAGAAGGGTTTTATGTAGTTGACCCATAATAGTGATGAACAAAGACCCGATGATAGAGGTACCCTGTGATGCTTATGACCAATTTTGATAGTAACAATGTGCGACCTAGCAAATGGACTTCGATGACAAGGGTTTTATGCAGTTGACCCATAACCTTGGGTTTGTGGGTGACCCATAACTGTGATGCTTGCTAGTCTACTTGGTAAAATAATGGTGGCTTGTCTGGTAGATTTTGCTATCCAATGAGATGTTGTAAAGGCTTCTTTCACATTATAGACTTATTGCTGCAACTTTGCTGATAACTGCTACTTCAGGTGATGAAATCAAATTCTGTTAAAGACCTATTTGAGGTATTGAAGATATGTTTCTATTGATATAAGAAACTTGAACCTTGATGACCTGTGGAGGGAAAAAATGATTCTATAAACTCATGGTACGCATGGCCGCACAACTTTCCAGACATGTGTAACTTCAATTGCTCATATCTCTCAAAATGGGAAATGAATAAAATTACGTTAAAAACCCATTTGGGATAACATAAAATTATTTCAAATGAGCTATTTTGCACCTTCTAAAAATCTTTGTGGAGGTCATATCACTTGCAAGAAGTTTACTAAATATTAGTGTAAAATTTTGAAACTTAAATATGCTTCAAACCCTCATTCCCATGGAGTTGTAACCTGAAGCTGATAGCACTAATACAATATTGGGGGGAGGGCTCCAATATTTAGAAAATTGACGTGCCAGAAGAAAATAGGAGAATACAAAGTAAACGAAATCTCAAATAATTTTTTTATTTATTAAAACGTAGAATAATATAAAAGCTACATTGTGGTGGACAATCTGTCCTTTTACAAAATGCGACTTGTTACTTATAGCCTCTTTTAGTTACAATACCACAGGTAAATTCCATGGGTGAATGAATACCATGGGTAGATGCCATTTACAATACCATGGGTAATTACCCTCGGTGGATGCCACTTACAATACCATGGGTAAATTCCACATGTGGATGAATCCCATGGGTGGATAAATACCATGGGTGAATGAATACCATGGATAGATTCCACTTACAATACCATGGGTGGATAAATACCATAGGTGGATGAATAATATGCGTGGATGCCACTTTCCATTTAGATCACACAATGAGACACTTGAGGATATGTACTGTTTTTTCAACAATTATTCTAGATAATTATGTTAGTCTTTCATTTATAGTGTGCTCACTCTATGGAGAGTCTTGGACATTGAATTAGATTCAAGAATTAATTCAATATAGAAGTTAATGGCTCTCTTTAGTGGTGATCATGACAATTCCCTAAACATATCTTCATACTCTTTCTAGACTAGATAGTCTTTGATATTTGGCTACATAACCTTAGTTGGAACTTCCATATGTGCCATGTGTATCTGACACCCTTTCCTAAAAATTATTTCTAGCTTCATGTTGAAATATCTCTAGCAAATATAGGCCTTGGAATACCTTGAATTATCCTTGAATTCCATTCCTCATAAAGGCATGTGAAAGCTTTACTATAGCAATCTAGTACAACATGATGCTTATCCAACGAATTCATACTAATCAAACAACCATATAAACTAAGTAATATGATGCTCAAATCAACCTTAGTGCTTACCCCAATTGTGTTCACTAAGAAATCCCTAACAATCTCATTAATGTTTCTCTTGTTCACAATGGCTAGCTGGACCAACCAAGAAATTTCATGCTTACATCTCTTCAATTTAAGTATTTCAACTAGATTAGGAGCTATGTAGCTATAATTAGCTCTAGAATCAATTAAAATAGGTATGGGTTAATTATCAATCTTACTTTCTACCTCAATCACATGGGTGTGGTAGCCTGGCTATATATTTCCCATGACTGCATAAATCTTTGGCATGCTCCTACCCATAACTTCTACCTTATCAACTTCCTAGATGTTATGCATATGTATCCTTTTATATATATCATGAGGACAATCTTTATACATGTGATATCCTTCACATCCCTAATACTTTATGGATTTATATCTTGGCATCTTCTCCATAGAATATATCATTTGAGGTTTACTTAGTTCTCATCACCCTTGCTATTATGCTGAGAGTTGTTCATGATAAACTGATACTTGAATCCTTTCTTATTTTGATCCATCTTGCCTTTATTTTTTTCAACCCACGCTTTTTGAAAATATGCTCTCCCCTTGTCCTAATCAGATAGATATTTGGCCTTCCTCATGGTTTCCTCCAAAGTTTTAAGTCCATCAAATTGGATTTTTTCCTTGTAGAATGATGGTAACCCACTCAAGAAACTATGAATCACATTTTCATCCTTGTTGAAATCAACATACCTTAGGATTTCTAAGAATTTATTATCATACTCTTCCATAGTCATGCTTCTTAGCTTGAGCTTAAATAATTCCTACATATTCTTCTCATATATTGATTTCTCAGATATTGTTGTTAGAATTACTTCTTGAACTATTTCCAATAAATTTTCTTCTCCTCGATATGATTGACCTACTTAAGTGATTCCACTACATGGAAGCTTTCCCCTAAATATGATATAAGGAAATGCTTCCTTTCAAATTTAACAAATAATTGTGAAATTCAAAACATTATGTTATGCCTAATGTCTAGGCTTCAACATCTTCACCATTTTCACACTCTCCATCAATAGTTGGTGGCTTGAGATTATTGAGCTCTCTTTGTAAAATATCCAACTTAGACCTCGTCCTCTAATTTATGATAAGGAACACTTGGGATTCTCTCGAATTCTAAAATTGTGTGTGCTATTTTGGTTGAATGTCTAGGTGAAGGATGATGTCTACTAGCATTTCTTGAGTTCCAAGATCCTTATGATCATTGCTCCTTTTATGGATATGTATTTTGTTTCATCTCTTGCATGCATTGCATGATTTATATTGGAATTATTATATATTTACCTTTGCAAGTTATTTAGACTCTATAGTAGGTAAGTGTTAATATGGTTCTCCTCCTGATCTCTTATCAACTTTTCATTATTTTTTTAGCAGCTTAACACTTCCTTCTACACACTCCTCACTATTACTTCTAGCTCCATGAGCTCCACTCTACTCTATGTCCATTTTAGATTATTTTTACCTTTCCAAAGTTGATTTGTAAACCTTTGACTTCATCTTCGTGGTTGTCAGATCCCTATGCATCATCTATGTCTCTAGTCCTAATTTATCAATTAGATATGTTCTACTTGTCTCCCTATTTTTGCAAAATGTGCATGAAATGATTACTGTTATAATTATACATATCATAAAATTGTTTATTATTAAGGTTATGGATCCTTCTCCCTCTTAATGTAACAATAACAGTGATCCATTAATCAAAGTTCTGAGTCTTCAAATATGATCTCCTTTAATTCAATTTTCCAATGACTATACACATGCCCCATTATGGACTCTAAGCTAAAAGTTATGGCTTTCAAATTTTCCATTTCTACTTTACTGTGCCCTTTTTCACTTGTGCAACTAATCTCAAAGGCTAAATTTTTCCACACATAAAAGGAAATTTAGCTAGAATAAGGAAAATTTTTATATTGAGAGTTTATAGTATTCCTAATTGTAGGTACATATCAAATTTTATATTATGGATCTAGTGCTCCATTTTAATTCTACATCAATATGGATTTGTCAACACTATCCTTCTTGCATTTTCTTCAGACTAAGAAGCTTTAATGAAAACTATCATCTCCCAAATGAAGCAAAACTAGGAAGACTTTAGTAACACAAAATTGTCTAGCTTGCTAGGGAGGTAAAAGATCAAGTAAATAATTATTTCCAAATTCATGATCTAGGCCCCCCTTTTCTTCCTCCAAAGATCACAATAATTGCCAAAAAATGGTATGAGATGGTAGATTTTGCCTTTTTTTTGGTACCTCCACTCCAATCTCTTTCGAGTTTGGCCGAAGGCCCAACTATCTATTTTCATGTATACTTATTGGATTCAATGAAAAATTCATAAAAAATGGGGTTTGTGTCAAAGAGTGTTACCCTATTACTAAAAACATCTAATTTGCCATTTTATAAAAAATTGAAACTGAATTTACTAGTGGCCTTCACTGACACATTCGTAGGCCTTGACTCTATTTGCTTAAATCCAAATTTCACTTAGTTTAAAGTCAATTTTATTTTCTAATAAGTAAAATGAGTTTTCAGTTCCATACCATTTATTTTAAAATCTCATTTTCATCCTCATTTTTTGCCTTTTCCTTCTCATCTTCTCTTCATCCTCAGTTTCTTCTCTTCTCTTCCTTTCTTCATCCTCCTTTTCTTTTCCTCTCTTTTGTGATTTGTTGCAAGAGATTTTTCTTTTTGCAACACTAGGTGCATCGTTCCCTTTTGTTTTTCTTATGTGAAACACCTTCTCACACTTGGAGATTTGTATACCATGGTGTATTGCACCTAGGAATTTTTCTTCTTGTGGCATGTCACAATTATTATTATTATTATTATTTTATTGTCTTGCAATAAAATGATTCTTTATACCTTATTCGCCTTACTTGATTGCATCCCAAAATTATCTTTTTTCTATGGTGTATTCCCCAAAAAAAATCTCCATGCCAAACATCACACAACAAATTTTTTTTTTTTTTAATACACAAAAAATTCTCAAGTTTCTCAAAATTTCCTTAGTTTCATTCCTTTCTTAATCCTTTCTTCTCCACTTATCACATCATAAAAATTATTTATTTTATTTTAATTAATTAATTTATTTTAATTTTATTATTATTTATTTTAATTTTTAATTTTATTTATTTATCTATTTTATTTATTTATTATTATTATTATTATTATTTTGTTTTTGTTTGTTTGTTTGTTTCATATGGATAAGTTTTCTATTGTGACATACTACATATTTCTTTTTATTTCTTTTTGTGATAAAGGGGATTTTGGTTCCTTCCTTTATTGTGTAACAAAATTTTCTTTCTTGTAGTGCATCATACCATGAAATTATCTTTCTAAGATGCATTTCATGTATCATTGCTTTTTTAATTCCTACAATAAAGGACCTTTTCTTCTCCTTTTTCATAAAAAAAATTCCAAGTCTTGTAAGACTTAATCCTTTCTTCATTCCCTCTCACATCATAAGATTTTTCTTTCCTATGATATGCTACACATAATTTTTTTCCAATGTGACATATCGCATCATCCTAAAATGTTTATTGCATTGAAATACTTTCTTTCTATGAAACGTATCACATCAAAAAAATTATTCATGCATAATCACATCATTAGAAATAACTTTTCTAGTGATACACTATAACTCTCTAAAGCTCCCTAAAATTATTCAAGTCTTCCCTCTTATTTTCCTTCTTCCTTATCCCTTGTCACATCTCAGCATTATCTCCTAGTGTGATGTATTGCTCCCCAACATTTACTTTTTATGCAATGTTTTGCACCAAGAAAATATTTTGGTGCAATAGATTACACCACGAAAAAATATTTTCTTGTAATACAAAAAATCTACCTAATGTTTCTCAAATTTTCAGAAGTCTCAGAGTCTTTTATTTCTAGTGATAAAAACTATATCACATGGAAAAAGTTATCCGTATTATAAACATTGTATTGTAGCAAAACAAACTTTCTTCATGCAATACATACTATATCGCATAACTTTCTCAAGTTTTTATGTAGTTATTTTTTCTGAAATTTAAGGTCACGAATATTATGGAAATCCATCGAATCAACCCTTGAGCCAAGTTCGATCACTTAATTGCTAAATTGATCTATAGCTATCAATTTAGCCTTCCCCATGTTAAATAAATCCATATAAATTTGAGAGCTTTGACCCCTATTAGCACAAAGAGAAACCATGTTATTTCATAGTAGACCCATGCAACCTTGGTGTTGCACCCTCACTTTCATAGCACCCTATAACATCCAGACTATTAAATCCAACAAAAAAATTAATACAATTTAAATATGCATGTGTACAGTATGCCAAAAATGCTTAATATTCAAAACTTAATGGATACAATTAATCCATATTTATTATTCAAAAATGCAAAATAAATGCAGCCACTGAGCAAAGCATTAAAACCATAAATTAGAACAAAGATAAGAACATACATCATTTTAAACAAATCCACAACTAGCCGCAGATAAGACATGTTCTACATAACCACAAACCTCACTTCTATATCTCTCTCAGCAGTGGTCACCCCCAAGCTAGGGCTATGGATATACAAGAAAAATGCATCATATGGTTGGCTATTATCCACTAAGAACCTAATACCCAGTTACAACCCACAACAAACTAATTCCTATAATAATTTCAATACACTAGATCTCTTTCTCCTCAGTTTTCACTACCCAAGGAATGGGGATCATCTTATCTTCCATGCAATCACCTAGCTTATCCCACTTCCCTCCAATGCTCCAACATAAATTGGATAGGAAGTCTCTCTCCAAGGACTCTAGGAATTCCTGCTAAAAATTGAAAGCGAGAAGTAGCAATTCACTTGCTCTTGGGTAGTTTCGTTAATAGAGAACCACTCAGGGATTCACAATGTAACTCTCCATGCATTTTCTAGCTCCAACAATATGTGTTTTGGACCACTATAGTTATTTCTATTTTTTCATAACACTCCACACCTTTTTTCTCTCTTTTACCCCATTATAAGAACCTTCCTCTTCTTCCAATTCAGTGAAACAATATGCGAAACAATATTGTTATGTATAAACAAATCAATATGCGAAACAAATATTGTTATGTATAGAAACAAATCAATAAACATGTAATTTACCAAAGAAAACTCATAATCCTGGATATTCATGTATGGTGTAAGCACATATGCCATACAACGTAAAACTCCTCTTATTGTAATGAGTCTTGATACATCATATACATGTATCCCTTCCCATAATTTATTCAATTCATCTACCAATGGTTGTAAGTAGACATCCATATTCTTCACTTTTCTTCTACCAAGGACTATGAGAGCCAACATAAGATGTTCATTCTTGATGGACAACCATGGGGGAATATTGTTATTGATCACTACTATAGGCCAAAAATAGTTGTTGGTGTTTTGGAGGGAATATGGGTTGACACCGCGCATGACTATGCTGACTCGTAGACTTCGTACTTCATCCTTGAATTTTTCGGGCCATGTATCCTCTATATGCTTCATGGCTATTGAATCTATTGGGATTCACATAACTCCCGACTCACATATGTGTGATGCATGACATCCATGCAACATAGTTGATTCCTTGCAATGAAAGAGCCTTTGAATCCTTGGGATTATATAGACATGTGCCTCAATATCTTATGAGGAGGACATGTGATTTACACTATTCTATTATTATTTATGGTATCTGTCATGCTCACATTTTAGACATATCTATTTGTCTTCATATTCTCCTCTATAGAGAATACAATCATTCGAACATGCGTGATATGATATGTACTCAAAACCTAACATGTTCAACAACTGCTTTGCCTCTCTGCAGTTACCGGGCAAGACATTATCATTGGAAGAACCTTATCTTTGAATAACCTATAGTTGGTGGGAAATATAAATGTACAAGTACAATAATTAACGTTCATAAAATCGACCATTTTTTATGTTGATTGTGTGAAAATATTTCTCAAAATATAAGGGACTTGATCACGGTCAATTACCTCAATATTGCAGAGAAACATGCATTCGACATGCCAAACTTTTCTTTCAAGTTGTACAGTAACATTGTTGTCCCCAACTGGGTAGAATTTGACTAGCCGCTAGGTCCAAAGAGATGGGTGATATGAGCATCGTCCCCTAGCTCATCGCTCTAGAATGCATCTAACAAAATTATTTCCATGGTATTCATATGCCATAAGTAATCATATTATCAACCTCTATTAGATTGCCTCCTTTGCCAACTTGTGATGAAGAACTACTATTGCTATAGTAATTCCTAATTGGTGAATCTAGACGCAGTGGGAATTGAATAGGTGGTTGATTCAACCATTCTCGATATGCTTCCTCTCTGAGTTTTTCTCTTAATGTAACCTTCTCTTGATTTGACATTGTAGTGGGGTGCATCAGAAGATGGTAGGTGGGTCGCTCATCATCACTATAATCCTAATTTCAAAAAATATTAAACATTAGTACATCAATGATATTAGTAAGCACTCAATGCAATTGGTTTGTTGAAATTAAATTATACCAAACAATTATTACCATCGATGAACCAGGATTGTGGTTGGAAGATGGCATGTTCCAATTGGATGGGTAAAGCAACAGTCCATTTTAATTTACCAATTTCTTGGGGTATGCTGTTCCTGGTAAGAGCTTCCGACGTTTTTGAACTGGTGGAATATTTTCTACATTTGAACTCGATTATTAATCAAGATCCTACAAATTTGGATAAATTTTTATTCAAATTGACATGGATAAAAAATAAATAAATTCAATTAGATAATCCAAATATAAATAAAATATGAACTTACTTGAGATGGAAAGGGAGAACTCCACGAAGGACTTTCAACAATATGGAATGAGTTGGAATTTGAAGAATTGGCCATTTGCTATTATGATATTTTCTCCCTGTATTTGAGAAAAATAAACAACAAATTTTTGTGTACATACCTAAAATTAATTTCAAGAACCATATAACCACAATTTGAATTTCAATATAGTTTTCAAACCATTTGTCAAGAATAAAGTGACTTTAAGCGGAAAATGTATACTTTGAACTACTTTGACTCATGTGGATACATCTTAAAGGGTATTTTGAAATGAATATGCCATTTTATGTGAAAATAAAAAGTCAAGTAACTTTTAAAGCATATTAATGCTCTTGTAAAACTAATTGCAATGGTTCATTTAAATAGTAACCACTAATGCATCAAAATAATAACTGCACCAATTTCTGGGATTTTGAAAATAAAAAATGAATTCTATCATATCAGTGCGTTAAATAAATTTAGCACACCAATAGGTCATCTTAATTGGTGCATGTTACTAGTAAACACACTGACACTTTTTACTATGAAACACATCGATGTTATGAAAAAGTGAAAAAACGATTTTTTTTTTCAAATTGAAAATGAGTAGGAATTGATTTTTCGAAATTTAATTTAATAATGTCTTTTTTTTTTTTACTTGAATAAGGCTACTTCTATATTAATATAAAAATATTTTACACCAAGGCTGTGACCTCGTAGAGCTAGCCCAAAATTGCGGCTTGATTATAGTCAAAGCAAATTTGTGTACCAAAATCCATTGGAGTATTGCTCTCCAGAACTGTAGAGAGCCTGTTCCTAAGTAAAGCAAAAATACATAAAGCCCCATAGTTGGACTTGGAATCTTGAATTGGACCTGAACTGTATGACAACCAAAACTTGGAAATGGGATTTGAACCAGAGCTGGACATCAACCTAGACTGTAAAACTAGACATGGGAGCTGTGACTAGCTACATGACAACCTATATCTGAAAACAGAGGTAACTGTGATTGTGACCAAAAATGGAGTTTGAAGACTGGCGGGATACCCTTTGCATATAGAAAATAGGCAGTAAGAACTAATGCGCTTGTAATCAAAATTAGGACAGTGATAGGTGGATCTTCTCAAGCTGGCAGATGTCCAACAGAACCAAAAGGAACCAACCTGCTTAAGCCTCAGGAGAGGGGTCAGGCGGCTCCTCGGTGATACGGCAGCCAAATTTGTTATCCTCATCTTCATCAGAGGAGCTTGCTGGATTCTTCATGTATAGTGAAGCCTTGCCTTTACCAGAGCCTGAAGCTTTGCTCTGATCCACATTTGCCTGGCTGGGACTTGGATTGTCTGCCACTCGTCTGTTCGAAGTTGCTCTGAAGGAGCGGGATCCATGACTCGAATTGAGCTCGTCAAGCTCAATGGTGACCGTGGCCATGAAGGTGGAGGAGCCATGACTACAGGGGAAGCATAACCGAGCGACATTGGGCATTGAATGGAATGAGCTTGGAATAGGAATTTGTATCCCTCTGCCTCTACCCCGACCGCTTCGAGTGACAGGGTATCTATTCGAGTGTAGGTCTGGATCTGAAGTTGAGGAGTCTGTCATGGGGGAGGTGGCTTGGCGCCTAGTTTTCCCATGAGAGCTGCCTCTTCTGCAGCTCATCCGCTTACGCAGTTTCGGCATAGTAGGAGGGGCGGGCTGTACCTAACTTCTTGGAGGACGAAGGAAGCTGTGAATAGGGAAAACAGACTTGGCTTTAGAGCTCAGGGCAGCAAGTGAGAAACGAGCATGAGTGCAAGGGGACCAGAGGATGGCGTGGAGGCAAAGCCATAAATCTCTCCAGTGAGCCGAAGCCTGGTTAGCTTCTGAGAGAGGACGATGACAAGCAGCTGCAGTTGCAATGGCAAGGGGGCCTGAGCAGAGAGGATAAACACGATTATGGCAGGTTGATGGCGCCATGATCAAGAAATTAGCTGGAGTAAATGACTATCCTGGCATCATTAAAGACACATTAAGGTGGAGCAGGTGCGGAGTGATGACCAGAGCCTCGAGAGTGTGAGTGGCAGTACAGTACAACCACGCGTCCATCCCGATCATTGACCACACGCCTATGTTACCATCAGACACCCGGATCCAGGAAATTTAATAATGTCTTTTAAATAGTAAGAACTATTCACTATTTCATTAATTTTCCCAAAATTTCAAGGGATAGATCTACAAGAGAGACATACTAGGAGCATTGTGGAGCAGCAAAACCCTGCATAGTAAAAATTTTAAATTTCACTCTTGATTTTACTAATAATTTTTTTTACAATTTCTGTTAGATTTAATTCAAATTCAAATAAAAATAAAAACCTACATAATAATTTTTTTACTATTGATTGTACTAATAAACTTTTTTTACAAGGTTTTCTCCTATTTAGATTTATTTAAAATTCAGAAAAAAACAAAAAAAATCAATACTTACCATAAACCCTTGCTTCTTCTTGCTTATGTGACTGCAAAATTTCACCTTAGGGTTTAACTCCCTCTACCACTTTACAATTAGGAATTTTCATTTTAGGCATTTTAGATTTAATGGGTTTGTGTTACTATATATAAGGCATTTGACGTGTAAAGCAGGGGTACCACTTATTGAATCAGATCCAAACCCTTTTAGCCTTGTTTGTTTGTTTAAAAAACAACTTCTGTTTATCGGTGTGCCCTGTGTAATATAACACACCAGTATGCCTATGACAAATAATATTGTTAAGTCGAAAAAAATGTGTTTAATTTTTTATGTTTTCATTTTTCACCATGATGGCAGTGATTTTATCATTATAGATCACATAATCATAATTTAAAATTATTTAAAAAAAAATTTCTCCTTGTGCTCAACAATTAAACACACCGATGCATTTATGCACATAAGCGCACTAGTTACCATACCTCTTTTTGGATGAAAATTATGGGATTTATTTATAAAATATTTAATGGCTTTTGTATTGAATGGTACATGTATATTGATACATTTTTTTTTTTTTTTTAAGAAGTTGTCAAGTAACAAAAATACTCATCGACACAATGGTAACACATCCAAAAAAACACAAAAGGCAAGTTCTTTGTAAAATATTTACAAAATTAATATGTTTGAACAATATGTAAGTTTAACTAATATGTATTGGTTAGTGTGTGTCGTGTAGAGCCACAAAATGAGGAAGCTTGATAAGATTCTTTCTGATCTAAGTGCAAAAGAGAGTAAAATCCTAATGGAAAAATTGGAGATGGATGAATCAAGTGAATGAAAAAATACTATTCAATATGAGTTTTTTTGAATTTTCTTTAATAATATACTTAAAAATATTAGATAATATGTTTCAAACAATCTATTAATTCACATATGTTTAATGTTATACATGGAGCAACAATGAAGGAAAATAATGTCATTCTAAGAAAATAAAAATTATAGAACATGTAAAGGACGATGAATTGGTCCTTAGCTCATCTGGAGTGGTTTTGGAGGTCAATAAAAGGGGGGAAAGTTCACAAAACTGTGAGGGATACAGTGGAACGAACGTATAAACGTACTGTCCACTTACAATACAAAAATCAATCCAATGATTCCAAGAACTAAGTTATATTTAAACTACAGGAAGCATTTCTAGAGCAATGGTCAATCAAACCTATCAGACTTGTAATAGAAAAAACATACAACAACAAAAATAATCATTCAAAAAGTAATATTCTGAATTAAAATGATTTTCTAGAATTATATGTATATATGACTACAAATCTGCTTCATTTTATTTTTATTTCCTTTCAATCAAGATGCTTTCATTAGATTATAAAAAAGATAACGAGTACAAAATTTATCTCAACAAGATCCTTTCCCTCATTCCGAACATACTTTTTGAGATTGGGACTTGGAGGAAAACATTGATAGATGATGACATTCTTTATGTTCGATAGGACTATTAGCCTTGGCATATATAGACCAAATAGAAGAGAAACCAGAATAGGAGGCAACATATTAAGGAGGTAGATTGGGAGGAAGGACAAGAGGAGCAACAAAGTATCCCACGTGTTCATGCATGTGAAAATAAATATGCTCCACCCTCGCTTCTAGGCTATAGAGGTGGCCATTGGTGCATCAATGCTGGCATCGAAGACTATCCAGTTGTTCCAGAATTTCATTTTGATTATATTAGATGTCATTGATGTAGGCTACCAGATTGTTATGATCCTCATGTCTATGCTCCCTCAAAATGTCCATGTTCACCTGGACATTGTGCAGATGGGTGACAATGGAATCGAGGGTGGATGGACCAATCACGTAATCTAGGGAACGAGCTAGAGAGATAGCAGCTGCCTCTTCTGTTTCCTGGTTGTCAGATGTGTCTGTGGGAAACTGATTTCTCGGGTTTGATCACTCAACATGGTGGTGATTTCCTCCCCCCCGGTGAGGACATCCCCTTTGATGCAGCATGATGTTGAACTGAGGCTGCCAGAGGAAGGGAGGGGCTGGAAAATAGGAACCACAAGAACCATGTATGACCCAATAATCAAACTTGTTGAAAAACCACCACCTAGATATATAATACCATGCAATACAACCAATCATAAGAATCCTATTAGATGACATGAGATTACAGTCCTATGGCGCGCCTAAGTGTGGGGCTTTCCTCCACACCAAAAACTGGTTGATAAAAACACCCCAACCCATGGACACAAAGAATTCCCACCATTGGTTTGACACCATACTCTTAGACTCACCTTCGTGATTAAAGAGGGGTGTAGTGCGACTATGGACCTTACCTTCTCTTTGAGTGCCAAAAGGAGTAGCACCCCAACAAGCCCATAGCCCGAGATGAGACCAATTGCATAGCTAGGCACTCCAACACTTGAAACAAAAATTGCAGTGGGTAAAAACTAGCTTACCTCAAGGACTAGTCACCTCCTCTGTCACTGGTACTAACTCTTCATCCCTTGAGTTGAGGTTCTTGGCCAGAAGAAAGAGAGACTCAACATTATCGCTCGTACTACTGTCGCTCTCTGCACCCACTTCCTTGACCTCGATAGTGCATTCAAATATTAAGTACCACTACCCTCTGCACCCTCCCAATTCATCTCCTGAAACATACAATTGGATAATTTCCCTCTGTGCCGTGGGTATTTATCAACAATGCATGCTAGTAGGGTTTCCACCTGCAGGAAATTAGAGCAGGTCTGACTCTTCATGGAAGATTAATGGAGCATGTGGAGACGAGACAAGTTCTGTAATTAGCCCACTTGCCAAGTGGTGATCTGGATGTACACCCCCATTAGGTATACAAAGCCGCTTCACTTATTAATATCAATTTTATTATGTTCAGTTTTCATATATCAATATAAAAATAATTTATTACTTGTTTAAGGAAGATTATGAAAATCCCAAAGGATCAACGAGATGATATCCAAAACATGCCAGTAGGAATGTCCAAAAACGTGTACAAGGAGATGGTAAAATAAATTGACATAATTGCATCACAGGAGGAGCCATCTCAACAACAACATGTTTCCAATGTATGTTATCATTGAATTTTTTTATTAGGTACATATACAAAAATAAGCTAGCATTAAATATTGATTTTCAAGTATTTTCTTGCAGAAAATAAAGCAAATGGGATCCATTCAACACATAAAATAGGACCACAAGGAAGAAAAGGGTTGATATCAAAATTTGTGAGTAATTGTTAATATTTCCTTATAACAACTTAAGATTTCATTTTTGTATATTTTAAGTTGTTTTACAACAACCATCCTTGAATGTATTCAAATAGGTGCTAACATACAAAGAAGAACCATTAGAAAAATTGATTGACATTGGGTTAAATATATTAGGGTCCAACCATAACCCCTTTTATTTATGTAATAAGCCCAATGGGCTGAGTCATAGTCATAGCTAGTTAAAGAGTCAATAAAGCCCGTATTAATAATTGTAAGTGGTTGACCACATTTAAGAAAGGGACCATAGTTAGTTGCAAACAGGCCATAGTTAATAAATAAAGTGGTTAATCCATGTTATGCAAAGGACGACTAGTAGTTAGGTTGTTCGAGGTCATTTAGCTATAAATAGTCGTAGCTAGTAAGGGAAAGATCATCGAGTCTTATTTTTAATCAAGCTATACTCTACTAGAGGTTGCCCCCTTGAAGAGGTAACTGAACATTGCATCTATCTTTGAATAATAAAATATTTGTTGTTTTCTCATTTTATGTTGTGTTCTGGGTTATATTTCTTTGCATTTTTGGTATTCTGTAATCTCTTGTAGGTCAAGAGCATAAAAGGTGGCATCAGAGCACTTTTTAGGGCCGGTTATACCTCCAATTTTTGCATATTTTTTTTTATAGGCTAGAGACATGTTCCAACGTCTTTAAATCACGGTATCTGTCGCTGAGTGCATAAAGCTGTAGATTCGGGGAGGCATGCACACAGGAAATAAAAGAGGTGGTCAAGCTTGTTAGACTCCCTTGTAACCCCTGTGGGTACCCCTTCGAGTAGTAGCAGATTAGACATAACCGTGCACAAACTACACTTCCATGTACCCTTGGGTATATCGGAAGCCCCGTAGGATCACCTGAGACCTAGCGTTAGATAAGCCGTCGACCGTCTAGTAGCTACAGTAAAATGAGAACAACACTTGGGGAGATTACTTGTGCGTATGATAGGGTAGTTGGGTAGTACGACTAAGGGAATGGTTGATTCTCCTTAGTTAGCATACTAAAATATTGGGCTGATTACTACTAGTGGACCCTTGTGTATAGTGTGATTTGTAACACCTAACACTCCTTTGTGACCATAGTTCCCTTTTCTCTTTGAAGATCACCCACTATCTTATCTTCCATATCAGATCCAGTGCGATCAGATCTAGCAGTTGGGGTTCTACCATCGGCGCACCAATTAGATCTAGCAGTCGGGGTTCTGCAGCCACCGCACCAATCAGATCTCGCAGTTGGGGTTCTACCACCACCGCACTAATCAGATCCAATAGTTGGGGTTCTGCCACTGCAGTGCAACTCACATTCAATAGTTGGAGTTTCACGTTGTCGATCTATCTCTCTGTGCAGTCAAGCTTGCTACTGCTATAGTCTAGGCCCAATTCTCATAGGACATTGGGTAGGATCAAGTTTTCTAGAATTTAGCTACTACGAGAGACTTAGCTCAAAAGATTTAGGATGATGAGCTGATCGCAGTGGTACCATTCACTTCTCAGCCTCAATTTTCCAGTGGTCCCAATTTTTTTCAAGAGTGACTTTAAGTGACCCTCGCAAACAGATTCCTGAGCTTGCCCTCTTTCCAAGAAGACGACTCTTACGTAATTGACCAAGGTTGGTGTATGGTATTTACCAGATCTCAATTCATGGTCAATGAGAAGATCGAGAGCCTCGAAAAAAGGTTGGATGAGTTCACGAGCCAAATGGACCGAATTGAATCCCAACTTTTACACTTCACCAATATGATGTTGAGGTCTCATCAGGAGCAGCATAATGTTGGTGAACACCTTGAAGGAGAATCTAGCCATCACATTCACTTCAATGGAAATCACCGACATTCCCACCCTCGGCTACCCAATTTGGACATGTAAAAATTTGATGGCTCTAATACATCAGTATGGGTAGCACAAATGGAATAATATTTCACCCTTAATGATATCTGCGAAGATCAAACTAAAATACGAGTGGGAGCCCTCTACTTGGACCAAGAGTGATGGAAATGGTGGCAATGGCATCAGAAATGTTATCCCAGGAGCATAACTTGGCACATGTTCTCAAAATCCCTATGTGACCACTTTGACAAAGAATCTAATTTTTTGGGCTGACTCACTAAGCTTCGATAGACATGCATATTAAAAGACTACACTATAGCCATTGAGACATTGGCCTTCAAAATTGACAGTCTAGGAGATGACTTCTATTTGGAGTGTTTCATCAGTGGTCTCAAAGAAGCCATCCAAGCACATGCTCGGATGCACCACCCACCTACGTGGATGGATGCTTGCAAAAAGGCTGTTGAGGTGGAACTTGCCTTAACTGCCCAGTCCACTCGTCCAAAATTCGTAGCCAAGGGGTGTCCCACCCAGGCTCAGGGCCCTACCCAAACACTTAAGGTTCAAATGGTGTCTCCAGTAGAAATGGTTGAAAGAAGAAAACAAGGATTGTGCTACTACTGTGATGACAAATACTCTCCGGGTCATAAATGTAAGGAACCAAAATTCTTTCAAATTGATGTTATTGATAACAACTCATCTGAGGAAGCCCCACCCCTTGAGGGGCCAGAGGACGAAGTTGAGGAAACCCAACATGAAATTGATCTTACAGCTATGCCCGATGAACTAATTATCTCACTACATTCTTTGGCGGGAATTTATGCACCTCAAACTCTCAAAATTTGAGGCTTTCTTAAACATTAACCAGTAGTGGTATTGATTGATAGCAGTAACATTCATAAATTTATCCACAAGCGAGTCACCGAAGATATTCATTGTTTTGTATGGGCAGTATCTAATTTCCAAGTCCTTATCGCTGATGGGGGGACCATGAAATGGGAAGGCCGCTGCGAAAATATTAAACTTTATATGGGAGACTACCACCTAAAGACCCACGTGTTTGCTATTGAAATGGGTGGTTGTGACATTGTCTTGGGTGTTGAATGGCTTCGCACATTGGGCCCAATCACAATGGATTTCCAGGAGTTATACATGAGCTTTAAGAATAATGACCACATTCATACACTACGTGGACTCTAGGCAGGTGGTCCTACTATCATAAACTCACATCACATGGAAAATTTGTTGAAAAAAGCCCATCATAGAGTCATCACCCAGTTTAATGCAATCCAGGCCACTGAATCCACTATTATTCATATTCATCCTGAGATGCAACAAGTCTTAGACCGCCACCAACAGTTATTTGAAAAACCTAAAGAGCTTCCACCCTCTAGAGGTGAACATGATCATAGCATTCCTTTGGTTAAGGGGCCCAAACTGCTTAATGTGCGCCCATACATATATCCTTTTGCCCAAAAGAATGAAATTTAAAAAATCATCAAGGAACTCCTCAAAGCTGGTGTTATTCATCCTAACATTAGTGATTATTCATCACCAGTTGTCATGGTGCTAAAGAAAGATAGAGAATGACACATGTGTCCGGACTTTCATGCCCTCAACGAGCTCATTATCAAAGAAAAATTTCCTATTCCGGTTGTTGATGATTTTCTTGATGAACTACATGGTGTCAATTCTTTACTAAGCTAGATCTTCGCTCTGGCTATCACCAAATACACATGAAGGAAGTAGGCATCCCCAAAACTTCCTTCCAAACTCATGAAGGCCATTATGAATTCTTGGTCATGCCATTTGGTATCTGTAATGCTCCATCCACTTTTAAAAGCCTTATGAACCACCTGCTAAAACCATATCTCTGAAAATTTTTCCTCGTATTCTTTGATGACATTCTCATCTACAACTTGACTTGGGACAAACATCTTCAGCATGTAGAAATGATCTTGGAACTGCTCCAGAATCACAAATTATTTGTCAAATTGTCCAAGTTCTCTTTTGGCATGGAAGAAGTCGAGTATTTGGGACATGTTATGGGTCGTGAAGGAGTGAGGGTTGATCCCAAAAATATACAGGCCATGCAAGATTGGCCCCAACCAAAAGCCTTGAAGAGTTTGAGGATATTCTTAGGTCTCACTAGCTACTATCACAAATTTGCCTGCAATTATGGTCACATTGCAAGACCCCTCACTAACCTTCTCAAGAAAAATTCATTTCTATGGACTAATGCAACACAACAGGCTTTCATGGCTCTCAAACATGCCATGTGCTCCACTCCCGTATTGGCCCTACTGGACTCACCAAATCCTTTGTGATTGAATGTGATGGTTATGGTATTGGTATTGGTGCTGTATTAATGCAGGAAGGTCGACCCTTGGCCTTAACTAGCCAAAAACTGAGTGGAAAACATTTGGGTTAATCTATCTATGAGAAAGAGATGATGGCCATATTGCATGCAGTAGACACCTGAAGACCATACTTATTGGGGCGACGTTTCCAAATCCGCACGGACCATCAAAGCCTAAAATATTTTTTGGAGCAATGTTTATCATTGCCACAACAAAATAAATGGCTAACCAAAATGCTGGGATATGATTATGAGATAATTTACAAAAATGGGCATGACAATGTGGTTACTGATGCTTTATCGTGCCAATTTGAGGATGAAAGCACCCTACTATTAATCTCTTTTCCCATACAAGATTGGATTGAAGAAGCCTAAAAGGAATGGTTCTCACACCCCTCTCTCCCAACTTATTAATAACTTGAGAGCAGATCCTAATTCCTCAGCCGACTACTCTTGGAAGGATGATATTCTTTGCTACAAGGATCAAGTATTTATATCACCGACATCCACCCTCAAAACCCACATTTTGGAAGAGTTGCACTCATCTCCAATTGCAGAGCATTCAGGCTTTCAGAAGACTTATGCTCGCACTTGTTGTTCTTTCTTTTGGACTGGCATGAAAAATGACATTCTTACTTTTGTAGCTGAATGTGATGTGTATCAACGCAAAAAAAGAGAAACAATTAAGTTACCGAGAACCTTACAACCATTGCCACTCCCTACCTCTATTTGGATGGATGTTTCCATGGATTTCATTATTGGTCTCCCAAAATCGGCCAACAAATCTGTCATCATGGTGGTTGTGGACAAACTTTCTAAATATACCCTTTTTTGTGCTCTACCCCACCCATTTACCCCCACTTTGGTGGCTCAAGATTTCATGGACCATATATTCAAACTACATGGCACCCCACTTTCACCAACAAATTTTGGCAAGAACTTTTCAAGCTGCAAGGCACACAACTCCAACTAAGTACTGCCTATCATCCCCAAACCGATGGTAAAAAAAAGCAGTCAACAAATGTTTGAAGATATATCTAAGGTGCTTCACTTCAGAAAAGCAACATCAATGGGTAAAATGGCTACCTTTAGCTGAATGGTGGTATAATACTAACTATCATGAAGCCACTAAGATGAATCCATACAAGGTAGTGTATGGCCAACTACCACCTTCACTTATTTCTTATATCCCTGGATGTTCTAAGCCGAAAGCAGTTGATCAACTCCTCGAGAACGTGCCGCCATGATAGCTCATCTCAAAGATAATCTACATCAAGCTTAGAATCGAATGAAGAAACAGGCAGACCAACATCGATCCAAGTGCACATTTCAAGAAGGGGATCAGGTATTCCTATAGATGCAACCATATAAGCAAACATATCTTAAAGAAAAGGGCTGCCAGAAACTAACCCCAAAATTCTATGGACCTTATCAAATACTTCAACGCATTGGAGTAGTAGCCTACAAACTGGCCTTGCCAACTTCAAAAATCCATCAAGTCTTCCATGTATCATGCCTCAAGAAAATGGCGGGGAACAATAGAAAAACTCAAACCACTATACTCGAATTGGATGAGGAAGGTTCACTTTGGCTTCACCCAGAACAGGTCCTCGATACCCATGAAAGACATCTCCATGACCGCACGATCAAGGAAGTCCTTGTCAAGTGGAAGGAAACCTCTCCGGAAGATGTGACCTGGGAACCAACCACTATTCTTTAGCAGTTTCCGTAGCTTCAACCTTGAGGACAAGGCTTCTTTTGATGGGGGAGGGCATATCAGGGTCCAACCATAATAACTTTATTTATGTAATAAGCCCAATAGGCCGAGTCATAGTCATAGTTAGTTAAAGAGTTAATAAAGCCCGTATTAGTAATTGTAAGTGGTTGACCTGCATTTAAGAAAAGGACCATGGTTCGTTGCAAATGAGCCATAGTTAATAAATAAAGTGGTTAACCCATGCTATGAAAAGGGCCATTAATAGTTAGGTCGTTGGAGGTCATTTAGCTATAAATAGTCATAGTTAGTAAGGGAAATATCATCTAGTCTTATTTTTAATCGAGCTCTGCTCTATTGGAGGTTTCCCCCTCGAAGAGGCAAGTGAACATTGCATCTATCTCTGAATAATAAAATATTTGTTGTTTTCTCATTTTATGTTGTGTTATGGGTTATATTTCTTCGCATTTATGGTATTCTATAATCTCTTGTAGGTCAAGAGCATAAAAAAATATGGGTTGTGAGTATATGTTGGCATATCAAAAATTAATTGTGGAATTTGTAAGTATCTATGTTGTTTTACTTCTCTAAGTTTATAATTAATAGAAAAAAATAATCCTTTATATTAAATTTATGATTTATTATGGGGTATAAAACTTGCAGGAAACAAAGTATGGAACTGCACCAACAAAAGTGTTGTTGAGAGAATGTGTGATATATGGTTTTGAAAGAATGTATATAATTTAAAACTTAATTCTTGCTATGGCACATTTCTCTTCCGTTTACATTGATGTATATTATTTATTTCAATTTTCATTATTCTCAGCAATGTAGATACACTCATTACACTTTATTTTTATGTTTGTAGATGGAACTTGAAGAATATGAAAACAATCAATGCAGTCAACAAAACGTTCATCCAAATAACCCAAGTCATGGAAGTAGCTCAAGCACTGACAACAATTCTAACAAAGAATGATGATCTATTTAGATATCAATGCAAACTATTATATTTTTTGAAATAATTGTCTCTGAAAATCAAACATTTTGTTTAATGTAATAGACATGGTGTCCCAATTAAAAGAAAGGGGTTACCAATAACTATCCCATTTTATATTACAAAGAGCCCCTTATCCATAGATAACAAAATACATTTTAATTTATTCTATTTCATTGTCTAATGTCACTTTGAAATGTTACACCACTGATTAAATATATGGATGATTAAATATTATAATGAAGAGATGCGAAATGTGATGATATAAAAAATTAATCCAAACATCATATACAAATGCATTAATCAAAATTTAATTTATATGAATACTATTACAAGATATATGTCGATTTTTCGATGAATAACAAATTTTAAAATTCACAATACTTGCACTATCATAAGTTGATGTTCTAAAAAAGAGAAAATGGATACTAGGACATCGTATATTAATGCACATCGCTTCAAATACAAGTTTTTCAAAAATGATATTTATGATAATAAAAAATGGTATCCTGGTGCATTTGTAAAATAAATATGCACTAGGAAGATATACATTTCATGCACCAATGTGATTCACCTTTAATGCATTGGTGCATCATTACCTTTAACACACCGATGTGTTAGATTATGTAAAAGTATTGGTACTGCAATATTTTTTTCCCTGCCTGATGCCTTTTGTGAAAAGTATAATGCTGGGGCTTTTGAAAACACATAAACACAAGGGCATTATACTTTTCAAGCATCAATTTTTTTATACAACTCATCAATACTTGTGCATTGTTACACATAACTACCCAGTGCATTGGATAAGATAAAAGCATTAGGGATGTGATATTTTTTTAGCATGTCCCGATGGCCTTCCTAAAAAGCACTACCCAAGGCGTTTTTAGAAGAAATAAGCACTGGGGCAATATAATTTTCAGGCATCGGTGTTGTTTGCATTGTCCTGGTGCATGGTATCATAGATTGTACAAGTTGGTGCATTTTTATTATTAAAGCACTGATGCTTTCATAAAGTGAAGGCACCATTGCTCCAAACACTCGTTTCCAGTCTCAGTGATTTTATGTAAATTTATAGCACTGATGCTTTTATATTGGTAACATACTGGTGTGATTTGTTAAGTAAGCACACCACTAAGAAAACATCCGCTAAAACCTACGACCACCCATTTTTTTTTAGTTGTGATGAAGTTTCATTATCATCTCCGCTAAAACATTCGTTACCAAAAACAAATGTTGTAGTGGAGGTTTTTTGACAAATTTTTGCAATTTTATAACACTAAAAACCTCCGTTATAACCTCCACTAGAATGTCTTTTTCTTGTAGTGTTGAGGAATGCCCCTCACTTGCAACAGGATAAAACAAGTGCAAGAGGAAATCTAGGGAGACGTGATGTGGGAGCATCACATGAGTATCTTCAAAATGTAATTTTCTAAGTCTAGGAAGTCTCTATAATTTGTATATTATGTAAAAGTCTAAAAAAAATATGAAGAAAAAGAAGAAGAAAAGAAAAATAAAAAGAAAAAAAGAAAAAGAAAAAAAGAAAAAGAAAATGAAAAAGAAAATGAAAAAGAAATAATTTGTTTACATAAAAGTTACGAGGATTTTTCTCCACTTCTTTCAAAAGTTTAGGAAGAGGAATTATCTATTGAGAATTCTAGATTTGTCCTTCTCTAAGTATACATAGGAATATAATGTAATTGTTTGGTCAAGCAAGAAGGGACAAAGGTCCCAAATTCCTTCATGAATAAATTTTTGGTGTTCGTTTGTGTGTAGCTTCCATTGTGGCACTCTGCCATCAGTTGACAGAAAAGTGCCACAATAGTAGCTATACCACACTGATAACATAGAGAAATGAATTCAGAAAATGATCAAACCATATTTTATTGAAGGCCCAAAACCTTGCTTGGTTTTTGGCAAATTATTATAATCTAGGTTTATACTTGAGAAGAAAAGATCTAGAGTTCTTAAAAGGTAGTTTAGCTCGTCAAATTTTTGTAAGAAAGCAAAAAATCCTCTTGATTTTTCTATATCTTATCATAATGTTTTTTTCTAAAAAAAATTGTTTATAGTGTTTTATTTATAATTTATATTATTATTATTATTTTTTTTAATCTACAAAATGTAGAATCCTCTAAAATATTCTTAAAAAAATTCATATTTTATTATGATTCTCATGTGTCAGACTCCCAAGGTAGAAACATTTATGACCTCTTGGTCATAAGTCTTCTACTTTCTTACTCATCCTGGGTCCCATATACAATGATGTTGTTGCTGGTCATGGGCTTATCCTAGTTGTTCTGTTCTTGTTTGTAGTCTTCCAGGTTCCCATACTTTGATTTTTTGTCCAGTTATCTTATTTGCAAAATCATTTTAAGCCAACTGTCCTTTGTTGCAACTACCCTATGCGTATGAGTGTAAACATTTGGATTATTGGATGATCTTAGCATAAAAATATATTATGGATGTAGTCTTGTCCATGATGTATGGAGCCTGCACTTAAAGTTAAAATGGGTGGAGTACTTTCTAAGTGATGTTCATGCACGTTGCATAAATAAGATCACTAGAAAAGGAAGGTTGTATTGGCAACAATATTTCATCAAGGCATGGAGCAATAAAAAGAAAATGATGTGGAATAAATTACGTGGTGTTGGAAGTTTGTCTTGCCCTGCATGAATGCATTCAATTCATGGTGAATTTTTCGAGGTTTTTACTATTGCATGCAAATTTGAAGATGATTTTAATGAGGAATGGTCAAGTCATATGACATCAAATTGAAATTCATGGCTAGATATAATATTTGTATTGTTTGGTTAATTGCAAAGGATGGCCATTTTGAATTCCCTTATTGAATATAGCAATTATAAATCAATCAATTGCAAAACAATTTCTATTGAAAATCATGGTATAGTGAATGGAAGATTGACATCAATATGGCTGTTTGTAAATAAAATTCTTTACATTCTAGCTGAATAAATTGAAATAGTGTATCATTTTGTGGAAGATCGTTGAAACTCTACATTGAATAGGTACTAAGTTTTGGTTGTTGGGTTGTGTTATATTCTTTCCACGACTAACCTACGTAGTGAACCGGGGTGTTTGAGGGGGGCGGGTAGCCCCCCTCTACGGGGTCCAGGGCAGCGCCTCAGGAAATTGTTTTTTGGACCCTATATTAGGTTGGGCAAACCTACCTATGGTTTTTCGGTCCATGGTTTTGGACGCGATGGTTTTCGGTCCATGGTATTGGATGCTTCAGCATGTATAAATATGTATTG
>APFE030671047.1:97341-128815 GCA_000404065.3 Pinus taeda | reverse complement strand
CTGAGAAGTTCTCTTGGTGTAGAGAAACAATGGGTGTTTCAGGGCTGGAAAAATAACTAAGCTCTCCTATGGCCCCCTCTAGAAAGAAAACAACAAGTGGGAGATTGTTGGGTTGTGTTATATTCTTTCCACGACTAACCTACGTAGTGAACCGGGGGGTTAGATGGGGGGCGGAGCCCCCCCTTCGTTGCGCCGATTGCACAGCGGGGGGGTCACAGTGGGGGCAGCAGACCCCCCTGTCTGGGGGGTTTGAGGGGGGCGGGTAGCCCTCCTCTATGGGGTATGGGATAGCGCCCCAGGAATTTTTTTTTTGGACCCTATATTAGGTTGGGCAAACCTACCTATGGTTTTTTGGTCCATGATTTTGGATGTGATGGCTTTCGGTCCATGGTATTGGATGCTTCGGCATGTATGTTATGCTCTCACATTGTTTATTTTCTTTGTTTTAGAATTCGTATGCAGGTAATTTCTGTACAGGGTTAAAACCTACATTGGTGTTATCATTTTCAAAGAAATAACAATCTAGAATGATTGATTGAACAATTTTATGGGAAAATCGTGATTTGGGATAATTTTATTGCAGGTGAAAATCTAGTATGAGAGTCCATAATGTTGTAGTGGTAGACATGGGGAATTATAATCGCTGCATGACTGGAGGGTCAATTCCCTACACATCTAGAAATGATAAGATTACTCAGAATAAAGGTAAAAACTACTTCATTTGTGGTGTTCTTGGTCACTACTTGGTTGGGATGAAGCTTGTTATCACAAAAAATTAGGGTTTATGGTTAGTGGTAATTTACACCCACAAATTAAATCAAGTTAAGATTTGAAGTTGCAAATAAACTTGGCATAGAGTAGCATAGTAGAAGAGAAAGGAACTATGCTAGAAAACCTTGCAGCAAAGAGGTTGCACCATAAGTGTTTCGGTTAAGGTTGGAAAGGAGAAAAGGACGAAGGAAGTCCTAAAATAAAAGTCAAGAGGGTAGGAGAAGTTCTCAAGAGAGAGAGGTGAGAAATAGGTATAGGAGCCCAGAAGAGAAAGGAGTGCTTAGGAGATTCTAGAGGTGAGAACAATAGGAATACCAAAAGGCTAAGCTATAGAGGAAACTTGGTGAGGTATTGGGTGATAGGTTAATGAAGAATACTTGTTACGAGGGCTTGATTGTAGATCATAGTGAGTGAGAGGAAGCTCACAAGATAGGAAGGAAGATGACTAATGATAATCATTACAAAGGTGCAAGTGCAAGCCACAACAAAGGAAATGAAAATGCCAAAGTGGAAGGCATAAGATGAAGGAGGAGTCAAGAGGAATTTGATAAAGATATTGCTGAGTTAAAGGAAAGGCTTAACATAATTATGTAGCTTCTACAAGAAATGGAAGAAGACAGGAGATTTGGTTGGGTGTTAGGGAAGAAAAATGTAAAATTGTCTATTCTAAAAAAGAGGCTGAAGTGCAACCTGAGTGCCTCATTAGAGAAGAGAGAACTTAAGAAAAATGAGCATGAGGAAGAGGATGTTTACCTATGTGAATCAAAACAAGGACCACTCATTAGTGAAGAGGATGATGAAGATGAGGAGGGGAGATTGATGGGAAGTCTCATGGACTGTGTGAATTCCAAAACAAATAGGTCATACCAGGAGCATCATCAAAGGCTCAACAACCTCACAATTTTAAAACCAATTAATTGTGTTCATGTGCAGGGCATGCTACATGAAGGTGGACATGTAGAATTATCCCTAGTGGACATCGGAAATAGATAAGTTAGAAAAGAAGCATCTTTGCAAGTGAATGAGGTGGATGCAGAATAATGTTTAGATGAAATGATCATGGAGTATAAATAAGAAGTTGAGTTCCTGGAAGAATTGCAACTAGGACCCATGGAAGATGGATAAGAATAGATGATAAGTGATGAACCTTGCACGAATTATGCAAATCAAGTTCAAGATAATTTTCTTGTTTTTGATGTAGATCTAAATTTCTTGGAAGAAATAATAATGGACTCAAGGGTGCACATCCAACATGAAATATTGGAATTGGAAAAAGATGAAGCATATGAGCCAACATTAAATAAGGGATTTGCAACACTTAGGCAAGAGTAAAATAGTAAGAAGAGATTGAATCTTGAGGAGAGTTAAGATTAGTTCGGAGAACCAAGAAAAAAATATTGAATAATGAGTATGGTGACGAAATAATACAAACCATACCATTATGTATGTGGAAAAAAAAGCTAGATATGGGCAACAATGAGATGCACGAACAAATGACAAAGCTAGATATTGAGATTGACAAGTTATGGAAACTTATGAAGAAGATGCCTAAGGAGAGATCTAGTGGAATGAACCAGGAAATCAACAACAAAGGATAATTAGATGAGAATGATTTTGTAGATAAGATAGTTGGGAAACAAAGCAAAGTATGGGACCCTGGAAGACTACGGACAACAATAGAACAAATGGGACAAGCCCACGACCATTAACAACATTATATGTGGGACCCAAGATGAGTAAGCAAGTTTAAGACTTGTGACTAGGAGGTAATAGTTTTTTCTACCTTGGGAGTCTAATGTAGGAGCATCATAATAAAATACACATTTTTCCAAGAAGATTTTAGAGGATTCTAGATTTTGTAGATTAAAAAAAAAGTTAGAAACAATTTTTTTTTAGAAAAAATCATTATGATAAGTTATAGAAAAATAAATAGGCTTTTTGGATTTCCTCTGATACCACTTGATGGTAGGGAATTTTACTTGAAACCATGTCATATGTCTCTTATCCCAATAAACACAGTACACATAATATTTTATAAAGTACAATTATTTTATATAACCAATATCTATGAACAATATTGCATAAATAATCCTTGCTACAACTATATTGGGCGTTTCTTTATCCTCTCATACACACATAGCAAATTAATTACATCCATATTTTTTATTGGAGAAGGAATAATCTAGACTTCTCTAGGATAAGTAGAGAACTAGAATTCTATTGAGGAAGGAAAGCTCTAGAATTTCTCAACAGATTCCTCTCCTTAGTTCTAGAAAGAAAAAATCTAATTAAAGCCTAAAATATGGTAATTAAAAAACTACATTTATTCTTTCTTATACATGAGGATCTTATCCTCTTACAAAATTTCTTCCTTTTAGAGGCTTGAATCACATGGTGATTTGACTAGGGAGAGATGCTCTTGCATCAGGCTCTTAGGGTACAAAGTTTCATGACCTATTGATAATGTATCTTTATGTTAGATCGAAGACTTTTGTGATCCATAATGTATATATATTCCTTTCGGATAAATCACATAGTCATGAATTGGTCGACGTTTCGAACTAGCTGGTTCGAAACGTCGACCAATTCATGATTATGTGATTAATTCAAAAGGCATCTATATACCTTGTCCTGAGGATGGACCACATTAGCCGGTTCAAGATGTCGACCAATTCACGATTATGTGATTAATCTGAAATGCATCTCTATAATGTATCTTTAATCTATTGAAGTCCACCTGGATCCCATATTTGATGTATTGTTGTCCACTTGTTCTATTGAATTATTTCTTTGAAACTATCCTCAATCTTCCAAGATCCCAAAATTATTTTGTTTGTTTTCCACTTAGTTTATTGCATCACTGCTTCACTTCTACATTGCCCTTTGGTATGGTCTTTACCCTTGTTTCCTTCTTTGAGTTAAAAGTATTGGTTAAAAGAACTCAACAAGTGGAGAAAAAATGAGATTTGTCATCAAATAGCAGAGATTTTATGTTTGAAATATAGTTTCAATTTAAAAAAGTAGTATACTAGAGAAATTAGAAAGACATTATGGTAGAGCCCTTATAGACTAGTAAAGTGGTGATAGTGAAGAGAACAAAGTAATTTCTCAGAAGAAGAAGTGTGATGTGTAGAATCCTAACGTAGGGAAAACTTAGAAGGTTCTAGTGAAGACAGCCAAGTGAATACCAACAGATCAAGGTTGGTGAGGTATTATGTAGCATGCGAGAATACCTGTTACTATAGAGGCTACATGAAATTCTTAATAGGCATGAATGAGCTCCCAAGAAAAGGAGGAAGGAAGATTTTGGAATATTCACCAATATTGAGAGAGGGGTGAATTAGTATTGGGCACTTTATGAAAAATTCAATTATCTAATACAAATAATAATAATTAACAATACCATTCAACAATGCACAATATCACAGATAGTACACAAGATATTTTTATGTGGAAACCCAAATGAGAGAAAACCACATCATGCTTTTAATATATGTCTTAAAGATTACATCAATAGGAATCACCAACTTCCAAGATTATCCATCACTAACTAGAAGGAGGCACCAACCCCTTGGTTTTATCAACTCCAATTGGAAGGATGCACCAAAACCCTGCAAGCTCCAACCTACCCTAACACCACCCTGTGACCCTAAAGTGTTCTTAGGCACCAACTTGAAGGAGAATTCATTCTCCTTATTTTCACCACCCTACCACCCTAAAGAATGGATATGTTCTTAGGAACCAATTTGAAGGAGTCTTCGATCTCCTCCATGTACCACTCTTCCACGTTGAAGATAAAAAATAACTTAATAATTGATCCAAATTGGATCCTTGAAAATTATCCAAGTTCTGTGACTGTTTCAAATCATGATAAACTTCAAAAACTTGTGAACAAAGAGCTATCAGGAAGGACCTCTGGACAGTGGCAGTTTGTAGCCAACACGGAACAATGAGGACCACAGTCAAAGCGCGCTGACCATTGGCCCATGGAGACCATGCAGTGGTGCAAACTAGCAATTGGGAAATCCAGATCAGAAAACAAAGGCTGTTTATGATGGGCGATATCGCTGGGCAAAACCCCTCGAAATGGAAAATCCTCGAGCACTATGTCAAAAGGAAACCGGAAAATCATGGGAAAAGCACTAAAACGACAGGCGGGTCCCGCGCCCCAAAACTGGTGGTATATCGGAGGCGTTTTGGGCAGTAAGCGGGTTTGTTAGGAGGACGAGTATTTCCATACGTTGGATGACGTGTGTCTGACGGATGAGAGAAAAAACCGTTCTCATCGTGGGTTAACATTCGAGCAAGTCAACCGTGTGATAAGAGTGATAACCGTAGGATCTGGGGTCCCGGATCTAATGACGAAGATTACACCCGATGGGAGACCAGATTTGGAGGGAGAAATAAGCTACAACACCTAAAGGTTTGAAGTCCAATTTGACTTCTGAGTTGGCGGATGAATCATTTCACAAAGTAACCGAAATAATGAACTGTCGAGGAAGAGCTGGCGGTCAGTTTGTGAGAGGACAAGTGGCCACCTCTCGATGAAACGTTACACATTAGTGATGATGCAGAGGCAGGGAATTCCAAGTGGACAACAACAGGTGATCCAAAGAGATGGAAGGGGAAGCAAACAGTCAAGGGACGGTTTAGCTTTAAGCCATGAACAGACAGAGAAAAAAAACAAAGAAGAAGGAGATAGTGAGACAGAGAGACAAAATAGAGAGCGAAGCAAGTAGCAGAGAACAGACAACTGAGCTGACCTACAGAGATAAGGCAACATCGAGCAGACCGAACCAGGCTTGAGAGGTTCAAGCAATCCCTGAGAGGATATCTGTTGGGAACTGAGTACCAACATGGACTCATCCCATTAAGACCAGTTGAGGTTGAGACTTAGTAAGGGGGAGTCTATGCACTCTAGTGGCTTGGGGAATCCAAGTACCACCCTACTAAGCATCATATGTTTTAGGAGACTCAAATTGAGCTCCTCATTGTAAACACTCTGCTTAAAGACACAATAAAGAAGGCCACCACTGAAGCTGGACCAGAGATGTAGCCCAGGAGGATTGGGTGAACTTATTAAATTTTTGTGTTTTGCACTTGCTTGCTGTGTTTTCTCTTATTGTTTCCTAGTATAACATAGAGACACACCAACACATGAGCCTGTAATACCTTCATTAATTAATTAACTGAGATCACTAGCAAGTGATTTTTAGATCAAGTGGTATCAAGGAGAGTTGGTCGAAACTAATCCTGAAATTGGAAGAGTCTATCCTCATAAGACAATGTTAGAGGAATGTTCTGTGGGGCCAGACCCTCAATTCATAGATAGTTTCATAGCCATAAGGTCCATGGTAGAAGAAATTTATAAGGACTTTAGAAAGCACAAGTATGAAGATTCATCAGGCTTCAAACAAGACAAAGGAGAAGATGAGTCTCTCCTCCATGACCACTCCAAAGGAAAAGGGAAAGAGGAAAGCTTTCTCACACCACCTAATAGCCCTAAACATAAAAAGAAGACATCTTTGATTAAACTAGATGTTAAATTTGATTTACCAATATATGATGGAGAGTTGAATGCAGAAAATCTGGACAACTGGATTAGACAAATTGATGTTTATTGCAGAGTGCAGATTATTGATTCAGACAAGAGCAAGATTCAGCCGGCAAGCCTACATCTTGGAGGCACTGCCTTTGTTTGGTGGGAAGGTAGTACCCAAGCTGACATGAAGAGACATGGTAAGACTATTTCTGTCTGGAGTGAATTTGTTTCTGCAACCAAAAAGTAGTTCTATCCATTGGCCTACATGCAACAAGCCATGATGAGCTGGCAAACTCTTCGACAATTGAAAGGGAAAAGTGTACAAGGTTACACCCAAGAATTTAGAAAGAGATCATTGATTCTAGGAATCTCATTAGACTCACCTGAGACTTTGTTGAAGTACATTGGTGGTCTACACAGCTACATGAGGCACACTATCCTCATATTTAATCTCACTAGTATAGATGAGGAATTTGTTCAAGCTACACATCTAGAAGCTAGAGGAAAGAATGGAAGTCCAGAAGTTGGGGGATCATCCCAACCCATTGCAAGAAAGAATAAGGAGAAAAGAAAACAGAAATGGAAAGCAAGGAAGGCCAACACTACACAGAAAAGCAAGTCTTCATGCACTCACTGTAAGAAGGATGGGCATGATGATGAGCATTGTTGGATTCTGCGTCTGAAGCTAAGACCTAAGAAGTTCAAGGGCAAGAAGAAGAAGACTGTTGCAACTATTCATAAAGATTTGGGGTCAGACTCAGGAGATGAAACAACCATTGCAACCATAGGTATAAAAGGTTGTCCACTTTAGAGAACGCAGAAATCAAGGAGTAGGTGCAGGAGTTGCTTGCAAAGGGATTCATCAGACCTAACACATCACCATGTGGGTCACCAATTGTTTTGGTGAGAAAGAAAGATGGCTCGTGGAGAATGTGCATTGATTAGCGAGCATTGAATAAGATAACAATAACAAATTGTTATCCCCTTCCTCGCATAGATGATCTGTTAGATAAATTGAAAGAAGTTGTTTATTTTTCCAAGTTAGACTTGCATAGTGGATATCATCAGGTCAGAGTTGCAGAAAAAGATGCATGGAAGGCTGCTTTCAAGACAAGGTAGGGGTTGTATGAGTGGCTGGTTATGCCTTTTGGCTTAACTAATGCTCCTGCTACTTTTATGAGATTAATGAATGATGTACTCTAACCTTTTCTTGATGATTTTGTTATTGTGTATTTGGATGACATTATGATATTTAGAAAAACATGGGAAGAACATTTAAAGCATGTTAGGTAGACACAAGATGTTTTGAAAAGAAAAAGACTTTATGTTAAACTCTCAAAATGTGAATTTGTCAAAACATCTTTGAATTCTTAGGGAAATATAGTAGGGGGTAGTGAATTGAAGATAGATCCCTCTAAGGTGGCAATCATTGTAAATTGGCCTAAACCCAAATTTGCTATAGAAGTTAGGAGCTTCTTAGGAGTAGCACAATATTGGAGAAAGTTTATTTCTAACTTTTCCTTAATTGTAGCGCTCTTACATGCTTTAACATGATTGAACAAGGTGTTTCAGTGGGGAATTACAATCGCTGCATGACTGGAGGGTCAATTCCCTACACATTTGGAAATGATAAGATTACTCAGAATAAAGGTGCAAACTACTTCATTTGTGGTGTTCTTGGTCACTACTTGGCTGGGATGAAGCTTGTTGTCACAACAAATTAGGGTTTATGGTTAGTGGTAATTTACACCCACAAATTAAATCAAGTTAAGAGTTGAAGTTGCAAATAAAAATGGCATAAAGTAGCATAGTAGAAGAGAAAAGAACTATGCCAGAAAACCTTGCAGCAAAGAGGTTGCACCATAAGTGTTCTAGTTAAGGTTGGAAAGAAGAAAAGGACAAAGGAAGTCCTCAAATAAAAGTCAAGAGGGTAGGATAAGTTCTCAAGAGAGAGAGGTGAGAAATAGGTATAGGAGCCCAGAAGAGAAAGGAGTGCTTTGGAGGTTCTAGAGGAGAAAACAATAGGAATACCAAAAGGCTAAGCTATAGAGGAAACTTGGTGAGGTATTGGGGTAATAGGTTAATGAATAAGACTTGTTACGAGGGCTTGATTTTAGATCATAGTGAGTGAGAGGAAGCTCACAAAATAGGAAGGAAGATGACTAATGATAATCATTACAAAGGTGCAAGTGCAAGCTACAACAAAGGAAATGAAAATGCCAAAGTGGAAGGCATAAGATGAAGGAGGAGTCAAGAGGAATTTGATAAAGATATTGCTGAGTTAAAGGAAAGGCTTAACATAATTATGTAGCTTCTACAAGAAATGGAAGAAGACAAGAGATCTGGTTGGGTGTTAGGGAAGAAAACTGTAAAATTGTCTATTCTAAAAAAGAGGATGAAGTGCAACCTGAGTGCCTCATTAGAGAAGAGAGAACTTAAGAAAAATGAGCATGAGGAAGAGGATGTTTATCTATGTGAACCAAAACAAGGACCACTCATTAGTGAAGAGGATGATGAAGATGAGGAGGAGAGATTGATGGGAAGTCTCACGGACTGTGTGAATTCCAAAACAAACAGGTCATACCGGGAGCATCATCAAAGGCTCAACAACCTCACAATTTTAAAACCAATTAATTTTATTCATGTGCAGGGCATGCATATCATGAAGGCGGACATGCAGAATTTTCCCTAGTGGACATAGGAAATAGATAAGTTAGAAAAGAAGCATCTTTGCAAGTGAATGAGGTGGATGTAGAATAATGTTTAGATACAATGATCATGGAGTATAAATAAGAAGTTGAGTTCCTGGAAGAATTACAACTAGGACCCAGGGAAGATGGATAAGAATAGATGATAAGTGATGAACCCTGCACGAAGTATGCAAATCTAGTTCAAGATAATTTTCTTGATTTTGATGTAGATATAAATTTCTTGGAAGAAATAATAATGGACTCAAGGGTGCACATTCAACATGAAATATTGGAATTGGAAAAAGATGAAGCATATGAGCCAACATTAAATAAGGGATTTACAACACTTAGGCAAGAGGAAAATAGTATGAAGAGACTGAATCTTGAGGAGAGTTAAAATTAGTTCAGAGAACCGAGAGAAAAAAATTGAATAATGATTATGGCAAAGAAATAATACAAACCATACCAATTATGTATGTGGAAAAAAAATCTAGATATGGGCAACAATGAGATCCACCAACAAAGGACAAAGCTAGATATTGAGATTGACAAGTTATGGAAACTTATGAAGAAGATGCCTAAGGAGAGATCTAGTGGAATGAAGCAGGAAATCAACAACAAAGGATAATTGGATGAGAATGATTTTGTAGATAAGATAGTTGGGAAACAAAGCAAAGTATGGGACCCTGGAAGACTACAGACAACAATAGAACAAATGGGACAAGCCCACGACCATTAACAACATTATATATGGGACCCAGGAGGAGTAACCAAGTTTAAGACTTATGACCAGGAGGTAGTAAAGTTTTCTACCTTGGGAGGCTAATGTAGGAGCATCATAATAAAATACACATTTTTCTAAGAAGATTTTAAAGGATTCTAGATTTTGTAGATTAAAAAAAAGTTAGAAACAATTTGTTTTTAGAAAAAATCATTATGATAAGCTATAGAAAAATAAATAGGCTTTTTGGATTTCCTCTGGTACCACTTGATGGTAGGGAATTTCACTTGAAACCATGTCATATGTCTCTTATCCCAATAAACACAGTACACATAATATTTTATAAAATACAATTATTTTATATAACCAATATCTATGAAAAATATTGCATAAATAATCCTTGCCACAACTATATTGGGCATTTCTTTACCCTCTCATACACACATAACAAATTAATTACATCCATATTTTTTATTGGAGAAGGAATAATCTAGACTTCTCTGGGATAAATAGAGAACTAGAATTCTATTAAGGAAGGAAAGCTCTAGAATTTCTCAACAGATTCCTCTCCCTAGTTCTAGAAACAAAAAATCTAATTAAAGCCTAAAATATAGTAATTAAAAAAATACATTTAGTCTTTCTTATACATGAGGATCTTATCCTCTTACAAAATTTCTTCCTTTTAGAGGCTTGAATCACATGGTGATTTGACGAGGAAGAGATGCTCTTGCATCAGGCTCTTAGGGTACAAAGTTTCATGACCTATTGATAATGTATCTTTATGTTAGATCAAAGACTTTTGTGATCCATAATATGTATAGATTTTTTTCGGATAAATCACATAATCATGAATTGGTCAACGTTTCGAACCAGCTGGTTCGAAACGTCGACCAATTCATGATTATGTGATTAATTCGAAAGGAATCTATATACCTTGTCTTGAGGATGGACGACATTAGCTGGTTCAAAACGTCGACCAATTGATGATTATGTGATTAATCCGAAAGGCATCTATATAATGTATCTTTAATCTGTTGAAGTCCACCTAGATCCCATATTTGATGTATTGTTGTCCACTTGTTCTATTGAATTATTTCTTTGAAACTATCCTCAATCTTCCAAGATCCCAAACTTATTTTTCTTGTTTTCCATTTAGTTTATTGCATCACTGCTTCACTTCTACATTACCCTTTGGTATGGTCTTTACCCTTGTTTCCTTCTTTGAATTAAAAGTATTGGTTAAAAGAACTCAACGTGTGGAGAAAAAATGAGATTTGTCATCAAATAGCAGATATTTTATGTTTGAAATATAGTTTAAATTTAAAAAAGTAGTATACTAGAGAAATCAGAAAGACATTATGGTAGAGCCCTTATAGACTAGTAAAGTGGTGACAGTAAAGAGAACAAAGTAATTTCTCAGAAGAAGAAGTGTGATGTGTAGAAGCCTAATGTAGAGAAAAATCATAAGGTTCTAATGAAGACAACCAAGTGAATACCAACAGATCAAGATTGGTGAGGTATTATGTAGGATGAGAGAATACTTGTTACTGCAGAGGCTACATGAAACTCTTAATAGGCATGAATGAGCTCCCAAGAAAAGGAGGAAGGAAGATTTTGGAATATTCACCAATATTGAGAGGGGGGTGAATTAGTATTGGGTACTTTATGAAAAATTCAATTATCTAATACAAATAATAACAATTAACAATACCATTCAACAATGCACAATATCACAGACAGTACACAAGATATTTTTATGTGGAAACCCAAACGAGATAAAACCACGTCATGATTTTAATATATGTCTTAAAGATTACATCAATAGGAATCACCAACTTCCAAGATTCTCCATCACTAACTAGAAGGAGGCACCAACCCCCTAGATTTCTAACCTCCAATTCGAAGGATGCACCAAAACCGTACAAGCTCCAACCTGCCCTAACACCACCCTGCGACCCTAAAGTGTTCTTAGGCACCAACTTGAAGGAGAATTCATTCTTCGTATTTTCACCACCCTACCACCCTAAAGAATGGATATGTTCTTAGGCACCAATCTGAAGGAGTCCTTGATCTCCTCCATGTACCACTCTTCCGCCTTGAAGATAAAAAATAACTGAATAATTGATCCAAATTGGATCCTTGAAAATTATCAGAGTTTTGTGACTGTTTCAAATCATGACAAACTTCAAAAAATTATGAACAAAGAGCTATCAGGAATGACCTCTGGATATTGGAAGTTTGTAGCTAGCACAAAACAACGAGGACATCAGTCAAAGTGCACTGACCATTGGCCCATGGATACAACGCAGTGGCACAAACTAGCAATTGGGAAATCTAGATAAGAAAATGGAGGCTATTTATGATGCGCGATATCACTAGGAAAAACCCCTCGAAATGGAAAAGCCCTGAGCGCTCGGTCACAAGGAAAATGGAAAACCATGGGAAAGGTGCTAAAATGACAGGTGGATCCCGCACTCCAAAACCGGTGGTATATCAGAGGTGTTTTGGGCGGTAAGCGGGTTTGTCAGGAGAAAGAGTGATTCCATATGTTGGATGACGCATGTCCGACGGATGAGAGAGAAAACCGCTCTCATCGTGGGTTAACATTCGAGCAAGTCAACCGTGCGATAAGAGTGATAATTGTAGGATCTAAGGGTCTCGGATCTAATGGCGGAGATTACACCCGATGGGAGACCGGATTTGGAGGGAGAAATAAGATACGACGCATAAAGGTTTGAAGTCTAATTTGACTACTGAGTTGGCGGATGAATCATTTCACAAAGTAACCAAAATAATGAACTGTCGAGGAAGAGCTGGCGCTCAGTTTGTGAGAGGAAAAGTAGCCATCTCCCAGTGAAATGTTACACAGTAGCGATGATGCAGAGGCAGGGAATTCCAAGCAGATAACAGTAGGCGATCCAAAGAGATGGAAGGGGAAGAAAAAAATCAAGGGACGGATTGGCTTTAAGCCATGAATAGACAGAGAACAAAAAAGAAGAAGAAGGAGACAATGAGATAGAGAGGCAAAATAGAGAGCGGAGCAAGTAACAAAGAACAAAGAACAAAGAACCGAGTTGACCTGCAGAGCTAAGGCAGCATCGAGCAGATAGAACCAGGGTTGAGAGGTTCAAGAAATCCCTAAGAGGATATCTGTCGTGAACTGAGTGCTAATCTGGACTCATCCCATTAAGACCAGTTAAGGTCGAGACTTAGTAAGGGGGAGTCTATGCACTCTAGTGGCTTGGGGAATCCAAGTACCACCCTACAAAGCATCATCTGTTTTAGGAGACTCAAATTGACCTCCTAATTGTAAACACTCTGCTTGAAGACACAATAAAGAAGGCCACCACTAAAAGCTAGACCGGAGATGTAGCCCAGGAGGATTGGGTGAACTCCTTATTAAATTGTTGTGTTTTGCATTTGCTTGCTGTGTTTTCTCTTACTGTTTCCCAGTGTCTGTGTATTTTGCAATCTTATCGATCAGTTGCCTAAGAAAACATAGACACACACCAACACATGAGTCTATAATACCTTCATTAATTAATTAACTGAGATCACTCGCAAGTGATTTTCAGATCAAGTGGTATCAGAGCCCTAGGCTGTTAAGGTTAGACAAGCTTATGCTGGATTTAACTATTGAATGATAACTAGATCAAAGCTCAAATTGGGAAAAGGATAGTTGGTCGAAACTAATCTTGAAATTAGAAGAGTCTATCCTCATAAGACAATGCCAGAGGAATGTTCTGTGGGGCTAGACCCTCAAATCATGGATAGTTTCCTAGCCATAAGGTCCATGGTAGAAGAAATGTATAAGGATTTTAGAAAACACAAGGATGAAGATTCATCAGGCTCCAAACAAGACAAAGGAGAATATGAGTCTCTCCTCCATGACCACTCCAAATAGTAGAAATCCTTCAACACCTTGAAAGAAAAGATTAGTACAACACCAGTACTAGCACTGCCTGACCTTCAAAGACCGTTTGAGATCCAAATGGATGCCAGTGACTATGCCATGGGAGCAGTGTTGACATAGCATGGAAAACCCATATGATATCATTCTAAGTCATTTAATTCTGCAGTAGTTAACTATCCTACATATGATAAAGAATTGTATGCATTAGTATAGAGTGTGAAAAAGTGGAAACATTACTTAATGGGAAAAGAGACAATAATACATACTAATCATCAACGACTTCAATATCTACACTCCCAAACTAAGTTGCAACAATAAAGACACTATAGATGGATGGGTTTTCTACAACAGTTTCATTTAGTCATCAGATATAAAAATGGCATACACAATACAATTGCAAATATGTTATCTAAACCCATTATAAATGCATCTTCTATACTTAAGCATAATTCTGTGTTACATGAGAACTACACTGAACAATATGCTCAAGATCTAGACTTTAAAGATGTATATGAAACTTTAAGTCAAGGAAAACGAGTAGAGGAATTGGATTATCATGTAAAGGATTGACTCCTATATCATTGTGGGAAGTTATGCGTTCCACAAATTGAAAGAGTAAATATAATTCGAGAAGCACACACTTCTCTAATATCAGGTCACTTTGGGGTAAGTAAAACAGTTGCACATCAGTAAAGATTTTGTTATTGGCCAAGAATGAATGAGACAGTTTCTAGATATGTAAGAGGGTGTACTACGTGTGGTAAGAGCAAGCCCAACAATAGAAAACTAGGCTTGTACACTCTATTAATAGTTCCTTCTCATCCTTGGGAAAGTGTTTCCATGGATTTTGTTGGAGGACTGCCTAAATCTAGGAAAGGTCATGATTATCTGTATGTTGTTGTGGATAGGTTCAACAAAATGTGTATTTTGATACCTTGTAATAAATAGATTACAACTGAACAAACTACAAAACTGTTCTTTCAACATGTATGGGTTCATTTTGGATTACCCACTTCCATTGTATTTGATTGAGACAACCAATTTGTGGGAAAGTTTTGGTCAAGTCTGTGGGAATTGATGGACACCAAAATAAAGAAAAGCACAACTTTCCATCCACAAACCGATGGCCAGATAGAAGTAGTCAACAGGACAGTGATCCAGTTGCTCAGGGGATATTACAACAAACATCCTAAGCTTTGGGATGAACATTTTTGTTATGTGCAGCATGCTTACAATCGAGCCAAACATTCTTCTACATAGAGATCTCCTTTTGAGACCTGTTTTGGTTTCACATCAAGGTCTCCTTTGGATTTTGTCTTTGGTAAGGACAAAATAGTTGAGGGACACAACGATGTGGACAGGGAAACTAGGTTCATTGAACAAATCCAAGAGATTCACCGGGTAGTACAGGAACAATTGGAAAAGAGCCAAGCCAAATACAAGGCAAGGCATGAGAAGCATCAGATGGAGCATAGTTTCCAAGTTGGTGATTAAGTCTGGTTGTATATCAGCAAGGAAAAAATGCAAGGTGAAGGTAAAAAGCTAAAACCTATCAGGTATGAACCTTTCAAGATACTTGAGAAAATTGGTGAGAATGCTTTTCGCCTTGATCTACCAGCTTAAATGCACATCTACTCAGTCGTAAATGCAGACATCTTGAGACTATTTGAACCTTCATTAATTGAGGATCCTGAATAACAGAGTCAATTGCCTTCTATTGATGACTTATTACCTAAATATCTTAATGAATTGTAGGAAGACACAGTTCTGGACAGGAAGGTGAGAACGACACACAGGGGAGATGTTGAGCACCTCAGAGTTGGGCTCAAGGGTTCAAAGCCGAGTAGTGCAAAATGGATAGAGATTGGACAAGTGAGACAGTTGTATCCTCACTTAGCTGATGCTTGAAAACCAACTTTTGGTGGTCCAAAATATTTTTCAGTGGGAAGACCATGATCCGAATTGAATCCTTGAAAATTATTAGAGTTCTGTGATTATTTAGAATCACGACAAACTTCAAAAACTTGTGAACAAAGAGCTATCAGGAAGGAACTCTAGACAGTGGTAGTTTGTAGCCATCACGAAACAATGAGGACCTCGATCAAAGTGCGCTCACTGTTGGCCAATGGAGACCGCGCAGTGGTGCAAATTAGTAATTGCGAAATCTAGATCAGAAAATGGATGTTGTTTCTGATGCATCGCTGGGAAAAACCCCTCGAAATGGAAAAGCCCCGAGCGCTCGGTCACAAAGAAACCAGAAAATCATGGGAAAAACATTGAAATGACAGGCAAGTCTTGCGCTCCAAAATCGGTGGTATATCGGAGGCGTTTCTGGTGGTAAGCGGGTTTTTCAAGAGAACGAGTGATTCCATATGTTGGATGATGTGTGTCTGGTGGATGAGAGAGAAAACCACTCTCATCATGGGCTAACATTTGAGCAAGTCAATTGCACGATAAGAGCGATAACCGTAGGATCTAGGGGTCCTAGATCTAACGACGGAGATTACACTCGATGGGAGACCGGATTTGGAGGGAGAAATAAGCTACGATGCATAAAAGGTTTGAAGTCCGATTTGACCGCTGAGCTGGTGGATGAATAATTTCACAAAGTAATCAAAATAACGAATTGTCGAGGAAGAGCTGGCGCTCAGTTTGTGAGAGTACAAGTGGTCACCTCTTGGTGAAACGTTACACAATTGCGATGATGTAGAGGTAGGGAGTTCCAAGCGGATAGCAGTAGGTGATCTGAAGGGATGGAAGAGGAAGCGAATAGTCAAGGGATGGATTGGCTTTAAGCCATGAATAGACAGAGAACCAAAACCAAAGGAGAAGGAGACAGTGAGACAGAGAGACAAAATAGAGAGCGAAGCAAGTAGCAGAGAACAAAGAACCGAGCTGACCTGCAGAGCTAAGGCAACATCGAGTAGACAAAACCAGGCTTAAGAGGTTCCAGCAATCCCTGAGAGGATATCTGTCAGGAACTGAGTACCAAGCTAGACTCATCCCATTAAGACCAGTTGAGGTCGAGACTTAGTAAGGGGGATACTGTGCACTCTAGTGGCTTGGGGAATCCAAGTACCACCCTACTAAGCATCATCTGTTTCAGGAGACTCAAATTGAACTCCTCATTGTAAAAATTCTGCTTAAAGACACAATAAAGAAGGCCACTACTGAAAGCTGGACCAGAGACGTAGCCCAGGAGGATTGGGTGAACTCCTTATTAAATTGTTGTGTTTTGCATTTGCTTGATGTGTTTTCTCTCACTGTTTCACAGTGTCTGTGTATTTTGCAATCTTATCGATCCATTGCCTAAGATAACATAGACACACACCAACACATGAGTATGTAATACCTTCATTAATTAATTAACTAAGATCACTCGCAAGTGATTTTCAGATCAACTGCCCATGGAGCTTTATAACTTAGCTTGTTGCAATATTTACAATGAACAACCTGCTAAACAACAAACCATCATGACAAATATGAAAACAATATCACTTATTGTAGCTCTATAACACATCTCATGGTGGTATTTACATCCACACACATCTATAAATATACCAAAAATGTTTTTTTTTACTGGAAAACAATGAAGGATACATAGCCCGCATCTAATCATCCATCTCCCATGTAGCTTCATTAGGCCCATAGTGATTCCACTGCACTTTAACCTACTCTATTGCTAGGTTCTAGAGCATGAGCAACTTTTTCTTTGAAATTCACTAAGGTTACGATGGGAATTTGCCTTCTAGCTCCACTTGCAATACAAACTAGTCAATCACATTATCAACATCTTTAACATACTTCTTAAGCAATGACATATGGAAAACATCATGGATTTTCAATGTCAGAGGCAATGCAAGTCGGTAGTCTACTGGTCCAATCCTCTCAAGAATCTTGAAAGGTCTACAATATTGAGGTGCCAACTTGGCACACGATCCAATCCTCAAGGATATCTTCTTGGGTTTGATCCACAAGTAAACCTATTCCCCCACCTAAAACTCCTTAAACACCCTATTCTAATCTACATAAGTATTGTGTCTATTATGTGTTGCCCTTATATTCTTCTTAATAACCTACGTTTTTGGTTCCATCTCTACGAACATGTATGGTCCTATCATTACCTTGTTCACTAAATCTCTCCAACCGATGGGAGTATTACAACCCTGCCTATATAGTACCTCAAACAGACCCATCCTCAGAGACTCTTTATACCCATTTTTGTAAGAAAACTCAACCAGTGGAAGATATTATTTCCACTTTCACTGCTGATGCATGATGTACATTCTCAACATGTCCTCCAAATTCCTATTGACCCTCTTTTTCTATACATTTGTCTGTGGATGATAAGTTGTACTGAAAGCTAACTCTATATCTAAAAATGCAAATAACTCTTTCCAGAACCTGGAAGTGAACTTGGCATCCTTGTTTGACGCAATATTATTTGGAACACCATGCAACCTCACTACATATCTAATGGAGACCTATGCTACATCATTAGTTGAATAAGTAGACTTCACTGGAATGAAGTGTGCTACCTTTTTCAACTTTTCCACCACAACCATGATACAATCATGTTGTTTATATGTCCTCGACAAACTTGTAATGAAATCCATGGAAATGAACTCCCATTTCCACTCTAGAATCAGAATAAGCTATAGTAATCCACCTGGATGCTTACACTTTTCTTTTACCTATTGACATTCCAATCACCTAGCTACAAACTCTGCCAATTCCTTCTTCAAATTGGCCAATAATATAACTTCTTCACCGTTTTCAATGTCTTCTGATATCCTAAGTGATCTGAATACGGTTGATCATGAAATTCCCTCAAGATAAGCTTCTTGAGCTCACTATTGTCTAGCACATAGATCATATCCCTAAATATGTCCAAACCATCTGCTGTGAGACAATAATCCACATGATGATCGCATGTACCCTGCTATAACCTATGCATAAGCTCCCTATACCTATCATATTGTTGTCCTACCTGTAATATCCAATCATTTAAGTTTATCCCATAGAAGCTCATATCTGCTATGTGATTTACCTGTACTCTCTGTTAGGGCCTGGATCTACCTCAAGCTGAAGGAAGGTAGGTCTAGGGTAACATCAAACCATGCTTAACCTGGTAGCTATCCCTATTAGGTCGGGAGACGGCTCTCTCCTTGTCGATCTCAATGAAAATTTATCAAGTAAGGCTTGAGATGATTGATATAAAGACTAAGTTTAGGCTAGATATGCTTGCTAAGAGGAATTTGATTGAATTAAATGGTTGGTTCCTGGATCAGATGAGGAAGGCAACTTTGGGTCCGAGAAATGAACACAGGTTTGTAGAGGTTTCTGTGGGGCGAGGTAGGCAAGTATTTTAGCACTTTGAAATGAGTGTAATGGTGAGTCTAAAGACTGGTGAGGAACTATAGAGGGCATGCATAAGTCATGAGTCCTCTTCAAACAACAGAAAACATGTAAAACTAAATAAACCCTAAGGCAGAGCATTGAAACATCAATGAATTCTACCTTTTACACTTGATTCATTTAGCTATGAAGAATAAAGAGATGATGTTACACATAATCATAAGATCACTGAATAATTGAGAAGGAAGCTATGCTAACTCAATTACCACAAGGATCCAACAAAATGCTGCAAAACCCTGGTTTATTTCCTTGCCAAACTGCAAAAATGATGTACAATAGTGCTCAATGCATTCACAAGAGTCCAACCTTTACAAATGACTGAAAAAACACATGATATAGACCTCCAAACCACCTATTCTATCCATTAGGGTTGAATCCATGATAAGAGGGGTGGTTTCAACCATATCTAAACTAGGAACAGAAAAATAGTTAGTGGAACAACTTGCCTCTAAAACCTAGGAAATTGATTCATTCAACTCTAAACCACCTACAACTGATGTATCTACCTTATCAAGTCAATTTTTATCATTTTTACATAATAGTACATTAATTTACATCATGTCACATCATGAATTTTACCATAAGAGAGAAAAAGTCAAACTGGAAGAAAACTAGGCGAAAAACAAAGTTTTTGAGCAAAATTGGCACTTTTTCATCCTGTGCGTAGCACCATTTTTTCTATGCATATCGCTTTTTCCAAGCTACTTTTGGAGGCCTTCCCCTTCACCAAATTTTCTCCAAGATGGCTTGTTGGAAAGGTATATCTATCTAATTTCTAGGAAAAGTGGAATTTTTGAAATTGGTGTCCATTGGCTTCTCTAAAATTGCAATCTCCCAAGACTGCTTCCTGTGTGGCCAAAAAGTGGCAGAAAGGGCATTTTTGAGGTATTTCTGGCCCTTTTGGAGGCCCAAAACTTGTCAAAATTTCCTAGTAATTTTTGAGCATGCATAATGAATCCAAAAATGCCAAGTTTTCCTCAAATGGAGGTCCCTATCAAAAGCGAGCACCGGTGGCGCTACGCACTTGCTAGAAAAACCTATTTTTCCCTGAAAAATTCAAAAATGCCAAAAAGTTCACCAAATTTCTTGAAATTTGGCATGAGTGATCTATGTTAGGTGATATTCTGGGCCAATGAAGCTTCAACCAATATTTTGAGCTTATCTTGCTCTTTGTTGCTCCTTGAAGTTCTCCTTAACTTGGCTTTTAGGCTTCTTATTCTTGTTTTATAAATTTTGTTTTGGGCCAAATAGTAATAAGCCATGTGGCGCAACATCTTTTTCTCCTTGTTGGCCTTGTCCAACAACTTCTCAAGGTGGATATTGACTGTTTCCAACAATGATTCTCGGTCGGCCTCTATTTCTTGCTCTAGTGAAGTTAGCTTGATTTTCTTCTTCTTCGGCAATTGCCGGTTTTCCCTTATGTTTTGCAGCTCCATGATTGTTTGCTTGTCCTCTAGCCACTTGTTCTATTACTCAAAGTAATTAATAATCCATATAGCCCTCTCAATGCTAAGTGATAGGCCTTTGATCTCAGCTTCCTACTCCTTGATGATCTCATCCTTGAGTGAGCCCAAATCAATGTTCTCTTCCTCAATCAAAATGAAATCCCTCTCTTGGCCTTCAGAAGGCCCTTCATCATGCAATGGTTTCCTTCCTCTGTCCTGTACCTGCTCTGCTGAAGAATAAGACAAATCCCCTTTCAGTCCTGGTGAATATAGAATTTACCTGTTGTCTGGTGAAGGAAACGAGACCCCTTCCACCCCAGGTGGAGATAATACTCATTTGGCAGCTGCAAATAATCTCCTTGTGCCTTTTTCATAAGTAACAAATACTGACACTCCTGTAGTTTGAGTCTCATGAACCTCTGGATGATGTGAAGGCCCTCCTTCCTCTTGAAACACTGATGGGGTCACTTGAGGGCCTTTGAAAATGTCATGTGAAATGAAGGTATCCCAAGAAATATTCAACAAGCTCAGCTGATGAAAAACAACAATTTTGATCAATGAAACATGATAAATGCTATTGAACTATTGAGGAAGAGGTTTCCTTTGCACCAATGTAGCCATCTTCTCAATATTTATGCATATGAAAGAGGGGAGGTTCATCATCCTCACTCTAGTAAAGTGCATCAGCAATCTAACATGGTAAGTGTACAAGCGAGAAAACCTCCCTTCATAGGTGAAATATTTGATAATGAGCTTCATGAGTGGAGCATAAGTGTCCTATAGGTATCTGAAAGGAAAGACCCTATTGATTTTTTTTTGATAAATAGCCTTGACATAAGGCTCATAATGCTCTTTGCCCACAAGCTGTTCTTTGTTCCACTGGTCACCCACATTTGGAATACCTATTGCTGCAGATATGGTTTCAGGTGTCAAAGTGAAAGAAACACCTACTAAGTTCACCTGGCCATTGTGAAGATGAAGGACAAATAGCCTAGCAAGTTCATGGTGGTATTTCACCCTCTCCACCATCTCACAAAACTGGTAGCAATATTGATGTTTAAAACATGTTACTGCAAGAGGACAAGCTAGTAACTCTGTGAGTGTAGTGGGCTCCTCCTGGATGTGTTTTCCTCCCTTATGTGGTTTTCTTGGTGCATGAATCTCTTAGGAGGAACCACTCATAGTTTCCTCATCCCTTTCATAAGCTGAATCTGTTTCCATATTTGCAAATGTAGAATGCAGAAAGATGAGTATGAAGAGATTTTCTTAAGTATAGGTGACTATTATTTTCTTTTTGGGATTTAATGGGTTGACTAATAGTATAAGTGCAAAGGAGGGTTTTGATGATAACAATAGGGTTTTTAGGGAATGATAGGGTTTAGGAAAATGGAATTAGGTTTTGGGGAATAATAGGAAATATGTATAGTGTTTAGGGTTTTGGTGATAGGGGGTAAAGTGAGTGTCAATGGGAGAGGGAAAGGGGAAGGGAATTAGGGAAATTTAGTGCAGGGTGATGGGATGTGGGAAAATTATACAAGGGGGTGAAAACAACAAAATAACAAAAACCCTAGGCAATTTTGACAATACAACTTTGAGGCAATTAGGGTTTCATTTTTAAAGCACTCATATCACCATCATGGATGACAAAATCTCTTGCTAGGGAAAATGGGAGGATGTACTTACTTGTAGAGAGGTTGTTTAGCAAATTTGGAGGCTTGGAAAATCGATTAAATGAGTTTTTGAGTTCAGCTGACAGATGCGCCACACCAACGCTCAGGTGCGTAGCACACTTCCTGTGCATAGTGCATGTTAAAATTCCTTTGCAAACCATGTGCACGATTCCTAGCACCTTACAGGTGTGCCGTGCTAACGCCCAGGTGCGTCGTGCCACTGAAAGCTGGAGATTTTTGCTGCAATTTTCACTTGTTTCTCTTCAAATGTGATTTTTTCCTCTTTCTCTCTCTCTTTAGCACAAATGAGGACTTCTAACACCAATGATCACTTTATATACATTTTGACTTTAATTTTTCATTTAGAAAAACTCATTTTCTAAAGTTCCCTTTCACTTTACTTTTAAAACCCTTTTTTTGCAGTTTGGCTCTTTTTCTTTCATTTGATGGACTGATGCTTGAATGTTTTTGTTTCTTTTGTAGTAGCTAGAGTGCTGGAGTTTGGCAAGGTGGCCAAAGGCTGCAGATGATGCTTTATTACATATAAAACATTAAAATTACATAAATTTGTACATGAAAATAGAAAAACTTTGTTTTCACCTCAAAACAGAGTTTTGAGGTAAAAACCCTTTATGAATCAAATCATTAGTGAAATTTGTGACTTTATGAACTTATTAAACATCCTCATGTGCCTGCTCACCTCTTATTGAGCTTTTGACGACCATGGTAGCAAACCCTAGACCTAATGAGACCTAAAACCCTAACAATGGCTTTTGCAAATGTAAATGACAGAAAATGACTGTAAATGACCTGAACTTGTAAAAATAGGCCAACAGGTAAAGATCATGAGGGAAATTTGATAATGAACCACTTCCATATATTGATCCATGACCTAATGGAATGCAACTGATCGGATGAAAGACCTAAGATTCATGCAAAAAGAGAATTTGATTGCTGATGGAGGGATGAAGATACCGACACTAACACTCTCCTACCAAGAGCATATGCAACCATTTTCACTTTACCTTTAATGTACCTGATCTCAAAGTCAAACTCATTGATCGTGGCCAACCATCTAGCTTTTCTAGCATTCAAGTTTGGATGGTCAAATAGATATCTCACTCCACCGTGATCTCTTATCAATATAAACCTTCTGCCAAGAAGATAGTGTCTCCATGTCTTCAATCCATTGACGATCGTTGCCAACTCAAGATCATGTGTAACATAATTCTATGCATGCTCATTAAATTTCCTTAATTCATAGCATACTACCTATCCTTTCTGCATCAAAACCCCACCGAGTCCTCTTTGGAAAGCATTTGTACACACCACAAAATCTTTGTCTAGATATGCAATCTTTAGAACTAGATCATTTGTCGACAACTATGTTAGATGCTCAAAACTTGTTGCACATTCCTCTATCCATTCAAATTTCTTATATTTTCATTGTAAGGATGTAATAGGATATGCAATCTGCATGACATTCCTGATGAACATCTTGTAGTAACCTGCAAACCCCATAAATGACCTTACCTCACACACATTCCTAAGAGTTGCCCATTCCATAATAGATCTTATCTTTTCCAAGTCTACTACTATGCCTTCCTTGGTAACCACATGACCCAATTAATGTACCTTTGTATGAAAGGAACTGCATTTACTAAGATTGGCATACAATTGGTGCTCTCTTAGCAATCTCAATATTGTTGCTAAGTGTTTGGCATGCTCTCCCTCACTCTTAGAATATATCAATATATCATCAATGAATACAATAACAAGATTTTCTAGATAAGGACACAATACACTATTCATCAGGCACATAAAAGTAGCTGGAGCATTAATCAAACCAAATGGAACTACAATAAACTCATAATGCCCATACCTGGCATGGAAAGAAGTCTTGTAGATGTTCTATTCTTTAATGCATACCTGATGGTATCCCAATCTCGAATCAATCTTCGAGAACATTGTTGCTCCCTTCAACTAGTCAAACAAATCATCAATCCTCGGCAATGGATACCTGTTCTTGATGGTTACCTTCTTCAACTACATGTAATCAATGCACAACCTTATAGTACCATCCTTCTTTCTCACAAACAACACCGGTGCGCCCTAAGGCAACACACTTTACCTAATGTATCCCTTATCAAGCATTTATTTCAAATGTAACTTCAATTCCATTAAATTTAGAGTGCTCATCCTGTAAGGTTCCTTTGGTGTTGGTGCTACCCATGGTACCAACTCAATAGAAAATTCCACTTCCCTGTGAGGCAGTAACTGTGGAATCTCTACGGGAAATACATCATGAAACTATTGTATAACTGGGCACCTCTTCAAAACTTTTGCATACTTAGCATCCTTACCTTTATCACTGGAAATATGTACTACAAATAACACACACCCTTTCTTGTGATTGCGCTTTGCCTGCATAACTATCACCATTCTAACTGATGTTGCCTTCTTCTTACCCTTCAAGATCTTTTGTTTTCCATTGTCATCCAAGCACTCAATAGCCTTGCCACAACAATCCACCTTTGTATTATGAAGATACAACCAGTCCATACCCAAAAACATATTGTATGAACCTAGTAGAAGTACATTCAAATGTGTTGATGTAGGCATACCATTCAGTTCAAATTCACAAGATTTTATCGAATGATGAACTCTGAATCTTTTCTTTCTCCTCCTTCAGATAAGGCCCATACCTCAATAACTCTAAGAATTTGCTAGTATACTCCTAGACAACTCCTCTTCATGAATATATCTAACATTCTTTACATCCTCCCACCAAATGTCTGCTTTACCTTTAAGACTAAATGTAGTTATTCTGGCCTTCATGTTATTTGAGTAATCATACAACTAAAAGACCTTATTCATACCAAGTAACCACGCTTCTACATCTTGTGACTTATTAATTTCTCCATCAAATATAGGTGGTTTTGATTTCTTGAAATCATTCGGTAAATATCCCCTATCAATCCTCCTGTAAGGATGATAGAGATGATGATCGTGATACCTATCTAAACTAGAACTAGAGTAAATCCCATGTCCACTGTCTAATCTATCAGATGTATCCAAGAATATGACATCTCTGATGATATCATCCCTATCCAACCTATTCCCACCATGATCCCTACTGCCATATGCTCCATTAGTCCCTTCCTCATGTCCATGATTGATCCTAGGTGCTCCATGTCTTTGCAAGTCTGACAAGCTTTGAAGGATGGCTACGTTAACCTCTACTTGCCTCTCTTGTGCCTTGGAACGTCTCTCTTGGGACTGAATGATTTTGTCATTATTTGCTTTGAAACTCCTTATTTCTACCTTCAAAATCCTCAAAGTGTCTATTATGTCAAGAGAGTACCCATCACCATGTTGCTCATTTGATCTATAGGGAGACTCTCATGAATTAAACTACCATATTGCAAGTCGTCTTTGATCTTCTTCCTGCAAGTATACCATGTCATCTAAACCAAATTATAGGCATAAAAAATATACCTCGGTATAGTTCAGGGGAGGATATCTTAACTGCAAGGTCAACAATAATAGCACAATACATGTATAAACATAATCATAGGAGTATATAAACATCTTTCAATCTGTAGGTTTTAACCTCATACATAAATTACCTACATACAAATTCTAAAACATAGAAAATAAAACAATAGCGAGAGAATAACATGTAAACCACATATACACATATATTTTCCCTTGGATCCCAAAACCAGGACTACCAGCTTGATTTTTCATTATGTTCCTTTCAATGTTATTGTTAGTGTTAGTGTCTTCACACTTCCATCAACGATCAAATTGCTCTTTTTGCATGCATATTAGGTGTCCCATCCGATCAGCTACATTCCATTAGGTCATGGATCAACTGATGGTAGTGGTTTCATGTCAACTTCCCTCATGACATTCACCTGTTGACCTGTTCACACATTTTTTTTCGTCATTTACTATCATCCAGTTTCATTTCATTTATAAAAATCAGTGCTAGGGTTTAGTCTTAGTATTTGTCATCATGGTCATCTTAATTGAATAAAAAGGTCAGCAGGCACATGGGGAGGATAAATAAGTTCATAAAATAATAAATTTACTTCTGTTATGCTCAACAATTCTCTTTTACCTCATAACTCTGTTTTGAGGTGAAAACAAAGTTTTTTCATTATTGTACAAATTTCATGTAATTTCAATGTTTCTATATGTAATAAGTGTTCCAAAAGCTGTTCTTGGCGACCAGGTGACAAAGTCAACCTCCTGCCATTACAACAAAAAAATCAATGTGAAAGTCCACCTGCAAAAAAAGCAAAAGTCAGAATGTAAGTGAAATAGAGCATTTGTGAAAAAGCTAGAAAAACATTAGAAAAGTGGGTTTGGTTAATGAAAAATTAAAAGAGAGGGATATAAAAGCCAATTCATGTGTTTGGGTCTTCATTGTTGCAATTGAAAGAGCCAAAAGCATAAAAATCGTGTTTTTGAAGAAAGAGGGAAAAAACAGAGGAAAAATCCCAAAATCTTGTTGGTGTTGTGCATTTGTTGTAGGTTTTCCACTGCATTTTAGTTTGACACTGTGCAACTACCAGTCGTTGCGCCCCTGTTTCTTGGCGTTGCGCACTTGTCCACTGAGCTTCAAAATGACTCAAGTCACCCTACTTTACTTCAAATTCCTTAATTGGCCTCTCATCAAGTAAGTAAAGCTTCTTATCTAGTTTAGTAAGGGTTTTTCATCAGTTGTGGTGATTTTCATGTCTCAAAAAAACTAAACCCTAGTTATCCTCCAACCTGTCTCATAGATTTGCAAAGGGTACTTGTTTTCTGCTGTCCCTATTCCCTTAAACTATTTTCCCTAAGCACCATTCCCTTAATATATTTTCACTAAACTCTAACCCTCCACATAGAAAACCTTCTACATACTATTCCCAAACCCTAGCCCTATACCCTATTCCCAAACCCTAATTCCCACATCCTATTCCTTCACTACGTTCACTTCATTATCAAACCCCTCATTTCACATTAATAATACCATCCACTCCCCTCATTTCCCAAAAGAAACCCTTTCACTTCATATTTCAAAATCTCTTCATACTCATCTACTTTCACTCCAAATTCATAAGCATGGAGACAGATTCAGACTATGAGAGGGAAGAGGAAACTCTCAGTGATTCTTCCCAAAAAGCTCATGTGCCAAGAAAGCCACACAAAGGGGGAAACATCATCTAGGAGGAGCCCACCACTCTCACAGAATTACTTGCTTGCCCTCTTGCTATAGCTTGCTTTAAACACTAGTCTTGTTATCAGTTTTGTGAAATGGTAGAGAGGGTGAAATATCATCATGAGCTTGCTAGGTTGTTTGTTCTTCATCTTCACAATGGCCAAGTGAACCTTGCTGGTGTCTCTTTCACCTTGACACCTGAAACCATTGCAGTAGCAACATGCATCCCTAATGTAGGTGAACAATGGAATAAGGGGCAGCATGTGGGCATAGAGCATTATGAGCCTTACATTAAGGTTGGATATCATAGGCAAATCATCAGGGTTTTTCCTTTCAAATACTTGTAGAACATTTATGCTCCTCTCATGAAACTTATCATCAAGTATTTCACCTGTGAAGGAAGGTTTTCTTGCCTATATACATATCATGTCAGATTGTTGATGCATTTCACAAGAGTGAGGATGATGAACCTCCCATACTTTATATGCAGGAATATTGAGAATATGGCTCTATGTGCAAAGGAAACCCTTTCCTCAACAATTCAACAACATTTACCATTTCTCACTAATTAAAATTTTTGTTTTGCATCAATTAAGCTTGCTGAACATACCATGGGATACCTTCATTGCCCATGAGATTTTCAAAGGCCCTCAGGTGATTCCATCAGTGCTTCAAGAGGAAGGAGGGCCATCATGACAACTAGGTGTTCATGAGACTGAAACTACATGTGTGCCAATGTTTGTAACCTATGAGAGAGGCACCAGGAGGCTTTTTGCTGCTGCTAGGCAAGTACTATCTCCACCAGTGGTGGAACGGGTCTCGTTTTCTTCACCAGACCAAAGGAAAATGTTATCTTCACCGGGGGTGAAAGGGGCTTTGCCTTCTTCTCCAGTTATACACGTTTGCTAGCAATCAAAGAGAAAAGACAAAGGGAAGCAAAGGATGCATGAGGAGGGCCCTACTGAAGGGCAAGACAAGGATTTTTTTTTGATTGAGGAGGATGTCAATGATTTGGGCTCTCAAAGCTCAAAACTCAAAGACATGATTATCAAAGAGAAGGAGGCTGAAATACAAGCCTTATCTCTTGATATTGAGAGAGCCAAATGGATCATCAAATTTCTTGAGTAAGAGAGCAAGCAACTGACAGATAAACAAACTATTATAGAGCTGCAGATGATTAGGGAGAATAGACAAATGGAAAAAAGGAGAAAGATCAAGATGACCTCCCTTGAGAAAGAAATTGAGGATGACTGGGAATCATGGTTGGAGAGGGAAAACATTCACCAGGAAAAGACGCTTGAGAAGGCCAACAAAGAGAAGAAAATGTTGCATGACATGGCTTATCACTATGTAACCCGGAACAAAATTTGCAAAACAAGGGTGAAGTGATTAAAGGCTAAGCTAAAAAGAGATTTGAGGAGCAAAAAAGAGCAAGATAAGCTAAATATCTTGGCTGAAGAATCATTGGCCCAACAAAGCACCTAACAAGGATCAATCATGCCAAATTTCAAGAAATTTGGAGCATTTTTTGTCATTTTTGAAAATTTTAATGCAAAAAACAGGTTTTTTCGCTTTTTTTTGGGGCATCCATTTGTAAAAAAAATTATATTTTGGAATCAACAGGGAAACATATGCATGCTCAAAAATGGCTGAGAATTTTGGACAAGTTCTAGGACTCCAAAAGGGAAAAAAACACCCAAAAAGTGCCCTTTGTGCCAGTTTTTTTCCACACAAGAAGCACTCTTGGGAGATTCAATTTTTGGAGGGGTAAATGGACTCCAAATTCATAAATTCAAGTTATTACAAAAATTAGACTCATCAAGATTTCCAATGAGCTATCCTGCACCTGGTTTGGACTTCGGGAAGCCTTCCAAAAGTGGCCTAGAAAGAGCACTACACATAGGATCAGTGGCGTTGCGCATAGGAGGAATTTTGCCAGTTTTGCTTGTTTGTCCAGATTTTGCCTAGTTTCCTCTGTAGTTGACTTTTTCTTGCCCTCTTGGTGAAAGTATCATGGTTAATGATGTAATCTGATGTAATTATGTATGGAAAACACTTAATAGGGCAGATACATCAATTAGAGGTGGTTTGAGGTTGAATGAATCAGTTTCCATAATTTTAGAGGCAAGCTGTTCCATTGCCTATTTTCTAGTTCCTAGTTTAGATGTTGTTGAAATAGCTCCTTGACTCATGGATTCGATCCCTAATGGCTAGCATAGGTGGTTTTATGCCTATATTATGTACTTTCTTAGTCATTTGTAAAGGTTGGACTCTTGTGGATGCTTTGAGCTTTATTGTAAATCACTTCTGCAATTTGGCAAGGAAATGAACCAGGGTTTTACAACATTTTGTGGGATTCTTGTGGTAATGTGTCTTGGCATTGTTTTTTCCTTTGTTATTTAGTTTAGCTTATGTGTATATGTGCCAACATATATTTCTTTCTTCATAACTAAATGAATCAAGATAAATAGGTGGAATCCATTGATATTCAGTGCTCTGCCTTGAGGATACATTTAGTTTTTAATGTTTTTTGCTGTTTGAAGAGGACTCATGAACCTTACATGCCCTCTCCAACTCCTCACTGGTCTTAGACTCACCATCACATCCAATTCAAAGTGCTAAAACACCTACCTACCTCACCCCTCAGAACCTCCTGCAAATCTGAGTTGATTTCCTAGACCCAGAGCCGCCTTCTTCATTTGATCCAGCAACCAACCATTAAAATCAAACAAAATCCTCTAGCCTAATATACCTATCCTAAAATCAACATTCATTTTCGGTCATCTCAAGCTGTGGTTTCCATACTCTAATTGAGATTAACAAGGAGAGAGCCCTCTTCCGACCTGGTAGGGCTAGCTACCAGGTTAAGCATGGTTTGATATTACCTTAGACCTACCTTACTTTAGCCTAAGGTCAATCTAGGCATTAAAAGTTACAATACATATTTATACATGCCGAAGCATCCAATACCATGGACCAAAAACCATCATGTCCAAAACCATGGACCAAAAACCATAGGTAGGTTCACCCAACCTAATATAGGGTCCAATTTTTTTTTTTTCTCGGGGCGTTGCCTCGGACCCCGTAGAAGGGGGCTACCTACCCTCCTCAAACCCCCTGGACAGGGGGGGTTGTTGGCCCCCCTGTGAACCCCCCACTGTGCAATTAGCGCAGCGAAGGGGGGGCTCTGCCCCCCCTCTAACCCCTAGGTTCACTACATAGGTTAGTCATGGAAAGAATATAACACAACCCAACATTCTCCCACTTGTTGTTTTCTTTCCATAGGGGGGCACAAGAGAGCTTAGTCATTTTTCCAGCCTTGAAACACCCATTGTTTCTCTACACTAGGAGAACTTCTCAGAGCTCACAGATTTTGTCAATGCATCTGCAGTATTATTCAAAGTGTCCACCTTTACCAGCAATACCTTTTTTGTCTTCTATCATATCCCTCACAAAGTGATACTGAACATTAATGTGCTTTGTCCTTGAGTGATATGCAGGGTTCTTTGCCAATAAAATTGCACTTTGGATGTCATAGTCTATCCTTATAGCTCCCTGTACTAACCCCATATTTGAATACAATCTCTATAACCGAACTACTTCCTTGCTTGCATGAGTGGCTGCCATGTATTCTGCCTCTGTAGTTGATAGTGCCACTACAGATTGTTTCTTACTTATCCAAGTGACTGCACCTCCAAATAGGTTAAACACATGCCCACTTGTATATATTCTCTGATCCAGATCTCCAACCCATTCTGCGTCAACAAAGCCATGAATATCCAACAATCTATCCAATTCTAGTCTTCCTTGGTAGCACAAACCATAATCACTAGTGCCACACAAATACCTAAAAACCCGCTTCACTGCTGTCCAGTGCTCCTTCCCTGGTTTTGACATAAACCTGATCAATACTCCCACTGCATGTGCAATGTCTAGTCTAGAATAGACCATTGCATACATCAAGCTACCGACTGCACTTGCATATGGAACACGGGACATGTCATCTTCCTCTTCTTGTGTCTTGGGACACTATTCAACATATAACTTTACACCTACATGAATAGGAACCTTCATCGGTTTACTATCTTGCAT
>APFE030671047.1:55340-93623 GCA_000404065.3 Pinus taeda | reverse complement strand
GATCTACCATGATCCACTAATCTTTATCCACCAATAGATCCTCCATCTTGAGTTTCCACAACTCAAAACTCTGACCATTAAATTTTTCGATCACTATCTTTCCACTACTCACCATATTTCACCACTAGAATCGATCTCGTAGATCTCCCACTAAACAGGGTCTACCACAGGCCCGAGCAAAACCCCTCAGCAACAAAGGCGTCCCCTTGAAGCCAAAACAAATCTGTTTACCAAATGTAGGTTTTAACCCCATACAAAAATTACCTACATACAAATTCTAAAACACAGAAAATAAAACAATAGCAAGATCATAACATATAAAACACATATACACAAAGATTTTCCCTGGATCCCAAAACTAGGACTACCAACTTGATTTTTCATTATTTTCTTTCAATGTTACAATACATATTTATGCATGCCAAAGCATCCAATTCCATGGACCAAAAACCATAGGTAGGTTCGCCCAACCTAATATAGGGGTCCAAATTTTTTTTTCCTGGGGTAGCTGTAGCGGGGGGCTACCTGCCCCCCTGTGACCCCCCCACTGTGCAATGAAGGGGGGTCTCTGTCCCCCCTCTAACGCCCTGGTTCACTACGTAGGTTAGTCGTTGAAAGAATATAACACAACCCAACACAATCATCATCCCAATTACCATGCATGATGTCACAACTATAACACTAGCTAGAAACAATGCATGCACAACAACATATAGATATGAACATGCATAACCAATGCATATTCAAACAACATGCATTCATGACAAATTCATCCCAAAAACAACATAATCAACTTCTACATGCCAACACAATTGTAACAATGACCACCACCATGCATACATAACAAGCACATAGACCATAAGCATAATAAACACACATGCAATTGACATGTATGCACAACAAACACATCTCACTCATCCAATCCAAGGGTTGAACCATGCTCTAATACCACTCTGTAACACTATCCTCCCACATTAACCCAAGCTAACCAGTCCACTAGGGTAAACATGTGACGAAGAGTTACTATGATATGATTCAACTCCCTAGGTATATTTAAGGAAGTGGAATTGACAAACAAAAACCAAACTAACATTCCTCAAGAGCTATAGGACCCCCAGGGGCTAACCACCCACTCCAAGTGCTCAACCCTTGAGCTAACATGCTCTTTAGCCGAACTAGACCCCCAGTTGCACCCATGACAAGCCCTCCATGTGACTAAAACCCTCCAACCGTATGCATAGCAAGGGCATCCATGCGACTGCAAAATTTTTCATGTAGTTATGTGCCAGCGACCCCGAATTCTAAGCCACTTTTCTAGGGCTATGAATTAGGCCTCTTCCCAGAACTCGATGAAATTCTTAGAAATGGTAAATAACAAGAATACAAGACCTCTAATGCAAAATTTGAACAAGGAACTGAACTAACAAGGCCTATCCATGACATACATTCTTTCAAACACATCATGAACATGTAATCTATAGATCATATAAACACATCTAATCATAGAGACTTCATACTTATCTAAGAATCGTCAAGAAGGATTGATGCCTCCTCATAATAGTTGAAATACCATATATTAGGTCATGCATTCATTAACATTTAATCTACTAATCAAAACATGACAAGAGCCATAACTCAAGTCCATCATAAAACATGCTTATAACCAAAAAATAACTAGAGAAATGTCAATGTTGAAACCACCATTAGAGCCACATAATGACAAGCACATTTACTCATGAAATACCAAAGTAAAAGGAGCTCTTATTAACATATGAAAATCCAACCAATTCAGAGACTTCCATGTACCACTCAACCATAGATTGGGTTGAACTGAATCTCTCTTTCAGATAATCACCCCTGTGACATATTCCAAGCATGAATGTGGGATCTCATGGAATACACTAAGAACACCAAGTCAAGGCTTCTAGAGGAAAAACCACCTGAAACCTCAACCAGTGATTCCACCTCACGGTCGAACATCACTAACCATCACCAGATCGGTCTCTACCCATGATGTCCAAGGCTCTAGAGTGTTTGTTCCAACCAAGGCTTCTAGGACTGGTAACTCGACGCACAGCTGTTGTCGGGCTCCAGATTGTTTGTCCAACCAAGGCTTCCAGGACAAGTAAATCAATCCACCAAGGGCTCTAGAGTGTTTGTCCAACCAAGGTTTCTAAGGCTAGTAACTTAACCCAATTTTTTATAGGTCTTCCAAAGTTCTTGTCCAACAAAGGCTTCCAGGACTAGTAACTTAACCCAAGTTGTTACAAGGCTTCAAAAACACTTGTCTAACCAAGGCTTTGGGAACTAATAACTCAACCCATAGCCATAAGGAACATGAGCACCAATCAAAAAACAAAAGGGAAAACCGCCAAAACTATGGCTATATAGGAAATGGAAAGGCTAGGAAAAACCATTGTCAATCCATGTAAACCTCCATGCCAATAACTTATCACAAGCAAAAAATCACATTCATATGCCATTCCTACCAACACTAGCAAGTAAATCATACATGCAACTCAGTGCCTACAAATAAAACCCATTGTATCTGATGATCCCATTGTCCCCTTTCACCTTCTTGCTTTTCCTTTTCCTTCTTCATCCAGATCCCAAGTATGCCACAATACTCCAAGAGTGCTCCAAGAAAAATCTAAGCGTGCAAGAGTATATGAGAGAGAATAAAGAAGAGAGCTTAAAGATAAACTTGACAAAAGCCTCACACACCGACAAAAGTTGTGAACTGATCCTTAGAATCCTTTTTATCATTGAGGCCTCTAATTTCTTCATTTTCCTTATGTTTCCTTTAATTTCCTCTTCACATGCGACTTGTGACCTTTCACATTCCTTTTCTCCTATTTTCCATTATTTTCATAAATAAATGCCCATAAATTCCACTTTTCATTTTCAAATCCTTTGCCATTTCCTTTGTCAAATTCCATAGTCATAAATTAATCACCAGTGATCCCCATCACTATGTTTTTTCCCAACATTTATCTTGGAATACATGTCCCATGACCTCGGTTATTATTTTTCCTTTTTTAACTTTATTACATGGATTTTTGACTAGGGTTGTTACACAATCCACCATATCTTTTTCACCCCAATCCTTTCTTGATTGAAGTCCATTCTAGGGTTGTAGTTTGCAAGTTCCTTAGAGATCCATTTGGATTAGTATTCCTTAGTCATATAACCTCTAAGTTTTTATGGGGAAGCCTCCATTAGGAAAGTAATAATAATTTTCAAAATAATGGGGAATAAACTACTAAGTTGAAAGTGGTAGTTGATCTCATTGTTTCCCTAAACCTATAGTACTTAGTGAAACATTGCACTAGCCTGCTAGATTTTGTAGTAACATTTTTGGTACCTTTGCAGGGGAGTTGAGTCTTTCTCCTTGAAATCTGAATTTTATGCTTCAATTACTTTTAATTAGAGCATCCTAAAGAAAAGGTTAAAATTTCTGATCCGGTGATTCCTAAGTCTCATTCTAGTTTGGGGTCTTGTAGTCGCAGGGCTAGAAAATAATCATTCCTCCAAAAAAGAAGACTATATCAAATACTCCTATAACTTAAACCTCTAGTGTAACTAAATTACTCTTCAATAAACCTTCTACCTTAGCCACAATCACAAGTTCATGTCTCACCAATGTTTACAAACCTCTATACATGAGTGGTATTCAAGGATACCCAAATGATATGATTGGAAAATATGACGAATGACTACCCAAGTTCTCAAGGAATGATTTAGTCAGATTTGAGAAACACATTGGTCTCTTTTACTGGTGTATAGGTGGAAGAGGTATTCAAGAGGAGGATGTATTCATGAGATTGTTTTCATTTTTCTTTGAAGATAATGCAAGATCATGGTACTTAGATTTAACCTCTAGGGTAATCAAAACATCTGACCAATTTGATGACACCTAGTGGGAAACCATTAAATATGGGAGGCAATTAATAATCAAATTGTAAGAGTCCAAGAAAAAAGCAAATTGAAAGTGTCAAGGATTTCAACCAAAGGTTTGATCTATTAGCAAAACAAATACCAACAACTTTAAACTTGCGATAGATACAACCCTAACATAATACATATTTGCATTTGATGGACACTTTTCCTATATGTTGAAGGAAAAGGGGCCTACAAATATTGAGTAAGCCAAGTTTTATGCCATGACTATTGAACATAAACTTGCCACATCTAAATTTTACTTGTTATCCTAGCTTGGAGCGAAAATAGAATTCAAGCCTAAACCTCTAATTCATGTTGACCCAACTTTACAAGATTTTGCTCAAAAATTTGATAAGGTGACTAATGAGCTTATGCAGGGACAACTCACTATGATGAATATGGTGAATATTTTAGATAAGGAAAGAGGAACCCATCCAAATTATCTTACTAAACTTCAATACAATACTAACAAGGTCCCAAGAAAGAAACCAAGCCTAAGTGGTAGAAAGAATTTTCCTCAACAAAGTGTACCTAACACTCTTGCCCCTACTAGCATGATAATTTTGGAAGGGAGCCCTTGGTGTACATATTTCAATGACTCTCACACTGAGGAATATTTTCCTCAAAACTAGTTTAGGGAGGAGGAAAGCTCGAAGCATTTGAACTTGATAAATGACTCTTATCCTTTAGCTGTTTTTCCAAACAATAGTTTACCTATTGCTTAGAAACAAAATAATGAAATGATTAGAACATGTGTAATAAACCTATGCGAACATGTCAATAATATTAAAACAAGGGATATATTTAAGGGTGCACATTATACTAGGAGAAACAAACAAACAAAAAATATTGAGGAAAGCAACAATGATGCCCCACTAAATAATTGGACAAGAGCACCTTTGTCCTTTAGTAATGGAAACCCCAACCCCACACCAATCCAAAATATTAATGATGCTTCACTAGATGTTGATTTTGGAAATGCATAAACTAAATTGAATGTTCTTGTCCCTTTCTTAAAATTTTCATAACTTGAACCTTAAAGGGGTCAAATAAAGAAGATTCTCAACCTTGTTAAAGACCTTGAATATCCTCCTATAATATTAAAATATATGAATCATGATTGAAATAATAGAGGACACACACCTTTTTACCTTTAATTAGTGTTAAATAATTTTATCATGCACAATTGTATGGTTGACTCTAGAGCCTATGTCAATGTGATTCCACTAAAGGTCATGAACCAATTATAGTTGCAAGCCACTAGACCATATAGGAGTGTGTGTGGATTTTGCTCCAAATCTATCCAATTCTATGGTTTGATTAAATATGTCAAGGTCACCCTAGCTGATAATCCTAATATATTTTTGCTCGTGAATATAGTTTCCATTGATGTTCTTGATTCCTTGGACATGATCTCATCAAGAAATTGGTCAACCATTATAGGTGGGAATTTGTAGTTGAATTTATCTTATGCTACCATACCCATCTTAGATGGAATGTCATTTATCCTATATAGAGAACCCAACATTCCATATCATGTGGAAGAAATTTGAGAACTCAATTAGCATATGTCTAGTATTGATCAAGGATCAATAGAGCAATATGTCCTCACCCATTGAAAGACATCAATAGAAGATCAATTTAATAATCTACCTCTCTTTCGTTTTTCATCTGAAGATTCTATAGAAAGAGAGGAGCAACATTATCCCCTGAACCTTCAAGTTTTTTGGAAGCATTTTGAGCCTTATTTCTTTGGGAAGTTGAAGATTGATGAAGAAGTTGGGGAAGTATAAATCAAGTAAACTCTTTACCATCCTCCAAGTTGAATGACTAAAGGATAAAAAATAAGAAGAAAATATGGGTCAAGAAGAAGGATAATGAGCTCGAAGTTGGAGAACCTGTTCTTGTTAATGATGACCCATATCTTTATAAGATCCTTAGAAAAATAGGAATAGGCTACTTTTATCTATCCAACCTTAACGAAGTAAAGTTTCCATTACTAGTAAATGGAAATTGTCTTATCCTTGATACAAGGACTTGATGCTTTTATTAGTAGTAGGACGTGCAGGATTATGTGCATTGCATTTGAGGTTTTTGCATCCATCTTTAATTGTCTTCATGTTGATTTCCATACATAATTATATAAATTTCATAATTATGATTTTGGATAATAATTTATTATTATTATCTTATATAACAAGGGTGACAATCAGCACATAGATCAATTATTATCAATCAATGTATTTAAGTGTACAAACGATAGGTCTATGAGCATTAGGGATTATTATGATTCTCATACACTCTACGGTGAGCACGCGACCTTGAGTTGAAGCCAGGTGTTACCCACCCAAGTGGCTCACCCCTAGGAGAAATAATTTCTCCTAATTGATCAATAAGATAGCCAACAACTTTATTATGATCCGTAGAAAGCTATGCTTTAGATCTCTCCACATTTGTTTGGACAATGCTCTCTCTTACACCTGGCATACTTCTTTAAGGAAGGTGGTTCATATCACACAAGGTGCACTAACAATTTATGTAATCATGTGCTTTCTTTTAATTTTAAGGGCATACTAACATGAAGCATAGGTTTTGTTGAATTATTGACCACTCTTAATTGTATCCTTGTTCTCGCACTTCGCCAAGGAATTTATCCCCTTTTCCACTAGTCCAATGTGACCTTCCCTAAGGCCTTTCCATTCCATTTTTCATGAGGTGCACAAAGAGTACACATTGATTGATATAAAATTCCCAAGGTAACCCATACTTTCCACTTTCTATCAGTCCCTTGTGTCAACTACCATTCTTTGGGTTGATTGTCATTTGTCACCTATACTAGCACACTCTTTTCCTCATCTTTAAGTAAGGGCCTAAAAAAAAAAAATTCCCTTAGGAGGTTGATGCAACTGAAATAAATATAAAAGAATATATATCCACAAATGAAATAAAATGTAAAATGCAAAATATGGTTGAGACAAATTAAAATGTGTGGAGAAAATCCTAGCTTGAGCTCTACCCCCCTCATTATCCGTCACTTAATTCATTTTATATCATGCTCTATCTAAATAAAAGAAACTTATGAATGCCCCAACCCCAATGAGACTTTAAGGAGCATTGTAAAGCATCAATAAAGTTGTCTACTAATAATTGTAAGAAACGAAAAGAAAATCATCGAAATAAAAAGTGCGACAAGGGGTGGTAAAAATGGGCCAAGGAAATGGGTAACTCAGGCCCCCATAATTGCTCCCTATCCACATCATTAAACTCAATATGTTGGACCCCATTCAACTAGTACCATGAGAATGTCATCTTCCTTGAAATCTTTCCCTCTCCATGGCTATATTTACCATATGCACATGTGGATTGATGTGCCTATCTACTTAGGAATTGTCCTTCCTCATGGGGTTGGAATCACCTAATAGGGATAATCAGATTCCCATCAAAAACATAAGTGTGGTAACATGATTACAAATCATTAGCTATAAATACATTTGAAGGCAAGGAACATGTGAGGTATTTTGGTGCCCCTTGAATTAAATATGGTCCACTATGATACTTTTATGGTTTCTTTACCTAATGGTGCTAATCTCACTTGATATTGAGGGTATGCCTCATGCAGTTTCTTCCAGATGCATTGGATATCCTTTATGGATGGTTTGAATCTTCTACATTACCTTAAAGAGGATGTCTAGACCAATGTGAGAACACTTATGATCACGAAACCACAATGTTGCTCATGAGCGTTGGAGCTTGAGGAGCTTTTGCATGGACGCATGGCATTTATTACACTTCCAAATGTTGAAACATTGATCTAAGAAGTATGAGAAGTTAGGTGTAAGCATGATTGATGAAGTACCCCAGACGACCCAAGTTTCCCCTAGGTTGGCCTTCCACCTTCTTGATGGGAATTGCCTTATTTTAGAGCTCAAATGAGGATGATAATGACTTTAGACACTTTGGGAGTGTTGGTACACCTTCTCTTGATGGTGACATCATGCTTTAGGGTTGTAATGTTACCCATGCAAGCCCTGAAATTATGATGTATGGCTTCTTGATGATGAAATATTGGATGAGGTGTGGTGGTTGGAGATGCACCTTTTCACATTTTTTAGATGTCTAGGAGTGAGGAGCACTCTTTGACCCTTCTTGGTGCATCGCTTAATGGATATGCTCACTTTATTAGGATGATGTCATGTTCGAGAATTAATTTTCCCACATGTGTGGAGAAAAGGGAGTCATTTATTATGTTTTATCATTACGTAGACCTATCTTTAGATTAGATTGTGAATTATTAGCCTTGTTGAACACTTAAAGTCACATTTTTTAGGGACTTTAGTGTATTTAAAGAAGAAAAAATTGACTTGGTTTCCATCATATAAATGGAGTGAATTTGAATTGCGTTAGAGCATTGCCACACACACTCAATTCTTTCTCTTGCAAAGAATGTGCACTAGTTCTTTCTCTTTCACTTAGATGCAATGGCTAAGTAGGGTATGTGAATTGTCTTAGGGAGGATATGTTTTACATAGAGATACTTTTATGGATTGATGACATTATGCTTGCTTGAATGGTGTAAGTTTAATTCTATTTTTCTTCCATTTTTCATGAATTACTATCATTTCAGTTTATCGAATGCCATATTAAAAATTTCACTATCCTTTATGAACTCTTGTTTCTTACTATGAAAAAGTTTTCAAGTATCCATCAAAGGAACTATATTGTATCTTTTGACCTTAGATCTCCTAAAGAAGAAAGTTGTTAGGGTTTGGAGGTTAAGTCAACTCTCTCTCCTACCTCTCTATCCAAGGTCCTAAACCTTTTGATCTTGTACTATTGACTCCATTTCCCATTTGATCGAAGGCAATAGTCATTCTGCATTAATCAACTCAAATTTTCCATTTTTATTTATTTCATGTTAAATTAGGGTTAGGGCTTAGTTATATCTACATTTTAATGCATAACTACATCGATATTTATCGTCCTTTGAATAGGAATCACATCCATTAATGTTTAAAACACAAAGTATGTAATTATATTCATTTTTTACCCCCATTATTAAGGTTGATGTCTAGGAATTATTTATTGTTTTGTGTATTTTCAAACATTAAAAACACACCATTAACCTATCCCTTGTTTACCCCATTTAATTGCAATAATCCCTTTGTTGACACCTTGAATAGGCTATTTCCATTGCATTTGTAATCTTTTTCATGTTGTAAATCTACATCCTCTTGAAACCTTAACTTACAATGGCATTTAATAATTTGATGGTGGTTGGTGGAAAATCTTACTTGAGCATCCATAGACATTATCTCAACCTCCAAGGATTTGTTGATAGTTCCTCCAATCAACCATATTTTTTCCACCCTGATCCTTTCTCAATTAAATACCATTCTAAAGTGTGTATTTTTTAAGCTACTTCAAGAGCCATTTGGCTTAGGATTCCTTAGTCCTTTGGGCTCCAAGTCTTGTGTGGGGATAATATCAGACCACAAAAAAACAAGGGAGAAGCCACTGAAGTGACTAATCCAAGAGGATACTAAAAGGAAAAAAGAAAAATTAAATCCTCTAAACTCAACAAAAACTATCTCAAATCAAATAGCTCGTCATTTTGAATCCAACAATGTGAACGACACATCAATCTGAACCTTCACTAATTGAGGATGCTGAAGAATAGAGTCAATTGCCTTCTATTGATGACCTGTTACATGAATATCTTAATGAATGGTAGGAAGACACAATTTTAGACAGGAAGGTGAGAATGACATGCAGGGGAGATGTTGAGTACCTCAGAGTTGGGCTCAAGGGTTCAATGTCGAGTTGTGCAAAATGGATAAAGATTGGACAAGTGAGACAGTTGTATCCTAATGTAGTTGATGCTTGAAAACCAACGTTTGGTGGTCCAATTTTTTTTCAGTGGGAAGGTCGTGATCCGAATTGGATCCTTGAAAACTATCAGAGTTTTGTGACTGTTTCGAATCATGACAGACTTCAAAAACTTGTGAACAAAGAGCTATTAGGAAGGACCTCTGGACAATGGCAATTTGTAGCCAGCACAGAACAATGAGGACCTCGGTCAAAGCGCGCTGACCGTTGGCCCATGGAGACCATGCAATGGTGCAAACTAGCAATTGGGAAATCTAGATCAGAAAATGAAGGCTGTTTCTGATGTGCGATTAACGCTGATCGCACATCACTGGGAAAAACCCCTGGAAATGGAAAATCCCCGAGCGCTCAGTCACAAGGAAACCAAAAAACTGTGGGAAAAGTGCTGAAATGATAGGCGGGTCCTGTGCTCCAAAAATGGCGGTATATCAGAGGCATTTCAGGCGGTAAGTGGGTTTGTCAGGAGAACGAGCAATTCCATACGTTGGATGACGCGTGTTTAGTGGATGAGACAGAAAACTGCTCTCATTATGGGTTAACGTTCGAGTAAGTCAACCATGTGATAAGAGCGATAACCATAGGATCTGGGGGTCTCGGATCTAACGACAAAGATTACACTTGATGGGAGACCCGATTTTGAGGGAGAAATAAGCTACGACGCATAAAGATTTGAAGTTCGACTTGACCGCTGAGTTGGCAGATGAATCATTTCAAAAAGTAACCAAAATAATGAACCATCGAGGAAGAGCTAGCGCTCAGTTCGTGAGAGGACAAGTGGTCACCTGCTGGTGAAATTTTACACAATAACGATGACACAGAGGCAGGGAATTCCAAGTGGACAACAGTAGGTGATCTGAAGAGACGAAAGGGGAAATGAACAGTCAAGGGATGGATTGGCTTTAAGCCATGAACAGACAGAGAAAAAAATAGAGAAGAAGGAGACAGTTAGATAAAGAGACAGAATAGAGAGTGAAGCAAGTAGCAGAGAACAGAGAACCGAGATGACTTGCAAAGCTAAGGCAACATCGAGCAGATAGAACCAGGCTTGAGAAGTTCAAGCAATGCATGAGAGGATCTCTATCAGGATCTGAGTACCAATCTGGACTCATCCCATTAAGATCAGTTGAGGTCGAGACTTAGTAAGGGGGAGTCTGTGCCCTCTAGTGGCTTGGGGAATCCATGTACCACCCTACTAAGCATGATCTGTTTTAGGAGACTCAAATTGAGCTCCTTATTGTAAACACTCTGCTTAAAGACACAATAAAGAAGGACAACACTGAAAGCTAGACCGAAGATTTAGCCTAGGAGGATTGGGTGAACTCCTTATTAAATTGTTGTGTTTTGCATTTGCTTGCTGTGTTTTCTCTTACTGTTTCGCAGTGTCTGTGTATTTTGCAATCTTATCGATCCATTGCCTAAGATAACATAGAAACACACCAACACATGATTCTATAATACCTTTTTTAATTAATTAACTGAGATCACTCGCAAGTGATTTTCAGATCAATAATATTGATTACTTTGAACACACTACATAGCCATTGCACTTGATCACTATACAATACAACCATTGCTCTGATCATCATCCAACCACCTCAGCTAATAACCTTGTTACAACATTGTTGTCAATGCCACTCCTATCCACAACAATTGTAATGCACTTAACTGCTACCATATACACTATGTAATACTCATATTTTGACTTAAAAATCAATAGTACTTTTTGTCATTAGAAGCAACATTATATTCTTAGCAATACATACTCAAATAATCAACAATGTCCTCACATAAGATCTAATCAAACAAGAAATAAGAAATCAACTCTGGTCAATAGTGAGTCATCAATGGTACTCTGTCATACCTTAACCAAATAAATTTTCATTATGCATAATAAACTCAAACATATATATTCAATGACATACAAAGCCTAATCATATCTAACAACCAGTGGCTCTAGTCATCATTCACAACATAGGGCCTAACTCATCTTGCTCCGAAATAGTGGTTATCATATATGTGGTTATATCTTGTTATAGGACGATATACTTACCCTTAAAAACCCTAGTAGTATCAACACATAATAATCATACAAACATACATTCCACAAAAAACAATAGTGGCATACATATGGAATCCAAACCCAGGTAAATGAATATCAGATTTTTGTTTCTAATCCAATCTTGTTTTGATACATAGTGATATCAATTCATAATTTCCCAAGGATGTGAGAGAAACCCAAAGGTAACCACAAAACTACTTTTCAAGCTAGGACCTAGCCCTCCCAACTTTAGAGAGGGATCTGTCTATATGATTTAGATATGTTGATTTAAGATATTAGGCTAGTTATTGAGTTATGAGTTTGGGTTTTCAAACTTTTGGTTGAAACTGCAAGGAGAGTCCATTGGGAAATGGATTCATAAGTCTTGGGGTGATCAAATACAATAATGCAAGAACACATGTAACATGGCAAGGTAGGCATGCTTTTGGATATTTACAACATTTGTGGAGTGAATGGGATGAAAAGATTTAGACTCAATTAAACATAGAGCATACTACGATGAATTCTATATTTAATATTAGAGTGAAAAGATAGATATTCTTTATAATCCAGAGAAGAGTGTATTTAAACAAATTCAACCCTTAATATTCTTTAAATAATAGAGATAAAAAGCATATGGAAAACTGGGAAAATAACAATTTTACATGAGAGGAAAATTCACCAATTTCCTGACATAGGAATCCTAGAACAAACTTTCTGTATTAATGGAATTGATCACTTCATTACATGCACAACTTTACATCAAGGATCTGCTTTTTTCATATGAGTTATAACCCTTTTTACTTCAAATTATGAAGTATTTATACAAATTCATTAAAATATCTTAATTTAAAATATCAAGATTTTCCTACAAAATATCCTAAAAACTAATTACAAAAATAGTACAGGAATATAGGAAAACTAAAATTTCTAAATCTCTGGCACTGAATTCGAGGATTGCTGGTGATGACTTGGCCTAAAAAAATTGTTGCTTTATTGCTGTAGATGAATACCTATTTTACTCAAGAATTTGAAAAATTTTATCCCATCTGTCTTCATTTGGGGTGGAGAATTTAATTAACTTTATGTAGGTATCATCCACCTCAATATATTTATGGAAAGTAGGCTTAACTAAAAACATATGTTTTTATTTCATGTTCAATCAGTAAGTCAAATTTCAAACCTTCCATGAAAGCTTTACCTGTAATGGTTCCTTTTATGGTGGAAATTTTTTATTTATCTCTGGCTATTGAATATAACTTTTGCTAATAATTTGCTAGTTGAACTAGCTTATCTCCAATTCCCTTCAAACCTGACAACCCTTTTTGATTAAGTACATTGAATTTTCAGTGGAACTTTCGAATGATGGCCTCTAAGTTATGGCACTTGTTTTCTAACTATAGCATCAAGTTCCTTTTTGTAAGGACTCTTCTCACCTCAAGGATTATTTATGTCTTGTTTGCAATCTCAAATTCCTCTAGTTCCTCCTTTATATTTGAATTTAGAGTCCTTATTAAAGTAGTGACTTCACCTGGTTTCTATCCCAACTTTCTTTTATTTCTTTAATAAATTATTTTGATCTCTGCACTAATTCCTCCTGCTCGAAATTATTTTGATGGAAGGCCAAATTTCAATCATAGCTTCATTGATTTCCACCCAGATGTTCTCCTTTGCCTATGCAATTGTCTGGACCATGGCAAATTCATTTTATAACTGTTCAATTCTCTGAATTAACCTGTGACTCTTTTGAAGCTCTTCTATGTACACATTATCAATCTTTAATTTATGCTCTTGGAGATTATTTAGCTAGGCTTTCAGCTTCTCAATATCCTACCCTCTGATAGACATGTACTCCATTGCTTTGACTAATTCTCCTGATGAGTCTGTAGACTATGATTCAACTATGGTGGATGCTGAAGTGGAAGCTCCTGGATGTCAATGTACCTACAATCGGGACTGCTGGGAGTGGAATTTCTGCTAACTGTGTTGATTTTTCTTTCTCCTTTGGTAGTTTTCCATTTCAATATCCATCTCTTTAATTTGCCCATTCTGTTCAACAATAATCTTGAACATGTCTTCTTTCTCTTTCTCTAGCTGTCCAACTTCCTTGGTTTGTGGATCTTCAGTGGATGGAAGCTTGAGTTGCTTCTTTAGAGCTGCAATGTCAACATTATTTATTCCAATAATTTCCTCTACAACTTTCACATTACTAGGATCATATCCCATATTGATTACTAGATCATATAAAGACTTAATCTTAGTGTCTTTAGCTAAATAAGATATATTTTCTAGTTTGAGTTGGGACTGAATGTTTTTGACTGAAGCTTGTAACCTGGAAGCTTCCAGTGGTGAGTTTGTCAAGGTTGAATACAAAATCTCACCTATTTGTTTCTGTATGTCCATCTGATCAATGGGATGGAGTTGATCAACATTAAAAGAAAAGATAGATTTATTGTAATCATCTAGAGTTTTGGAAAAAGGAACCACAACTTAGAGGAAGGATATTTGCATCTTTCCTTTCTCTGTGTCAAAGGTAGAGAGAAGCCTATGATGTGAGGAGGTTGTCTATTTCCAAAATTGAGAATAGGTAGTAGCTTTTAGAATCTCATTTTTCTTCCTAATTTCCTTATACTTGGAAAATATGTTTGGTTCAACTTGGTCATGAACCAATTCTCCTGACTGAGATGTGTCTCTTGGATCTTGGGAAGCTAAAGATGATGAAGATTCTATGAAAATATCTTCATTATTGGTAGAAGTATAAGGGCCCATCAAAACTATAGTGGACTATACACTTTCCTCTTGAAAGAATTCTTTTGCTGGATTGGTCTTCAGTCTCTTCTTGTAAATCTGAAACTCTTTCCCTTGAATTTTTGTGACTGAAGGGGAAACATCTCCCTTGGTCTTTTTTCCTGCTTCTCTTGTGGTGTTGGAGTCTGTGATGTCATTGTAGAGAGTACCTGTTCTTTTCCCTCCTGCAAAGTATCTTCCTGCCATTGATCCTGATTCATATATTTTTCTACTTCTGGCATGGGAATATGAGTGTAGGTAATAGTCATCTGCTCTACTCTTAGTTTTGAAATTATTCCCAAAGGGTCATATGACCAGGTGAAGCCGAGTTTAAAATTCATCTTCTTGAGGAGAATATTTGATTCTTTGGTTGTTGTCCTGGTGTTTCAAATAAAAGGCCCAACCTATGTTTTGATCTTGAATTGAGATTTCTTCTTGGCTTCCACAAAGTTCATCTCATCCATATTAAACATTTGTCTAATATATTCTAGTGAAAAAATTCTCATGGGAACAAATTTGGGAAAACTGTATGGAGGAAATTCGCACCCATACACTCTAATCTAAGTGTAATTTTGGTACAGGTACCAGTCACCTGTCTTTGTTTTCTCACTTAGATGTAGAAATCTTTTTATCTCAGGTCCTATCCTTGGTTCAACATCACTATTCAATATGAAAGCAACTGTATACAAGAACTGGTCTACATTATCACTAAAGGTAAATTCATTAGTATGCTTCCTTACCAAGGAATTCTAATGAATCACATACTGGGCATTCCCTTGTTCATATAGTTTTTGTAATGGAGAAACCCCTTTTGTAGAAAATTTTAGGAACTATTCATCGATGACATTTGCTAGGACTTCACTGTAATTGAAGATGACTAAGGGATTTTCACTTGTTGAGAAACTAATAAAAATCCTATGATGGCTTCATCAACCCACTTATCAGATTGATAGTCTAGTAAATAAGAAACTATTGAGATAATTTTCTTTGTCATTTCAGGGAACATGAAGGATGGATAAGGAGGATTTTTTCTAGGCAATTGGACATCCTCACGTAGAAATGTCTCAAAGATTTTGGCTCTGTGAGGGAAGTGAGGTTTTGGTAGAGTTCTGTGAGGAATCTACTAAAAAGGGTTTCAGAGAGGCATAATCCTGAATTTGAAGCATTTGGCTTATGGAATCAGGGGTAATTGTGAAAAGAATATCATTGTTCTGGGCTACAATTTCCCTTTGACTAGGTATGTACTTGAAATGGTACCATGCAATGAATTTTGGAAAGTGATAGGCCCAAGGAAAAATGAATTGGGGTAGGAAGGAATCCCATAGATTCAATTCATCATTGAGGTCAAGGAATTTTCTCTTTAGCCAGTTGTGGAGTTCATAGAGGTCGAACTCACAACTAGTCTCCAAATTTTTATAATGTTCATCAACTAATGGCTGATAGTCTAAGTCAATTATAGGGGGAGGCATGGGGTTTTCAACTGCAGATTTGGATTTACCCTTAGAAGACATGATGGAAAGAAAAGAATTGGAATATTGAAATTACCCGGGAATTGGTTGGATGAAGACTAGTGGCTTAGTGACTAGTTATAGTGGTAGTCTGCTTGCCGACTGATCGCTGTAACAAGTTCTGTCGTTCAATGTCTTGGAACAGTAAAAGGAACAGCCAAATGAATGAGTTTAGAATTTATTTATAAATGAAATTGTTTACCGTTGAGATTAAAACATTTAATGGAGCAGCTTAATTACTTTGGCAATGATTGCATCCTGGAAGGTTAGTTAACGATTAATGATGGGTGTAAGGGATGTGCCATGTGGCAAGAGTGAGTTGGAGTGGAGAGGGAAGGGATGTGACAGCAGAGGAAGTAGAATCAGATGGGATGTGCCACTTGGTAGTAGTGGAGTGGGGCAGAGGTGATACTTGGCGGGAGAGGAGTGGAGATGAAAGTGCAGAGTCAATGGTTATAATTAGGTGGGAGGAGGGGAAAGGTGGATTTGGTGCGCGGGGGGGCAGGGGGGTCCGAAGTCAGACAGGCAGCACCATGTTGCAAAAATGGCAAACGGAGAATCCACTTTTCATACCCCCCCACCTTGATTAACTGTCGGAGGGCGGGGGGGGGGGGGGGGGGGGGGGCGAGGTGGGGGGAAGTGATCTCCTTCCATTGATTTGGGCGGGTTATATCACGACCCTTGTTTTCAGCCCAAACATTATTACAAAATGACAAACATGTCATATCAAACCTTTATTAACCTTTAACATAATCACACTTAAACTGTTCGATTAAGTTATTAAACACTCTTTATTAAGCTAATCTAATCGTGCTTAAATGGTGTGATTAAATAATTAAACATATTTATTTAAATCTAATGCAACATTTAGACTAGCTGCACATATTTATTTTTTCTAAGGGGTATTTCATCATTTATTTTTTCAATATATCTCTTTTTTTGAATTGAAGTGGCATTTGAATTGGCTCACTTATTAGGGCTATTTTCATTTTTTTCATATTTTTTTATTTCTTTTTTATTTTCACACACACACACACACACACACACACATCCTTTTTTTATATCCCCTTTCATTTCTGTTTTGTATTTTCTTTTTCTTTTTGTTCTTGGAAATAATTTGCATAATAGAACATTATTTACAATAACTTATAACATAAAAAGCAACATATAATCATCAATTGATCCTATAAATTATAGGACCCTAACACATAACACTAAAGTTAATGGTGTTTTAGTACATGAAGGTTGTTGATATCATCAACAAATTCTGTCACGATATCAATGCCTTATCATGGTGAAAACTTGAACGATCAAACTTCAGGTCTTCTCCTTAATTATTGTTGTAGATTTTCCCCTTTTAAAAAATTAACTCTCTAACCATTCTCATATAGATATTAGACAAGATCTCATCAAAACTATTGATCTTACTATTATTAGAGTGCAATCATGAATAATTATGTACAAATAAGAGTAAAGTTTTGGCAGATAATATAATTTGAAAAGCCATACCTCAGATCATATCACCTTAGTTTGGAAGAGGTTTGGTCATCATGCTACAAATAATATGAACTTGAACTAGCTACCAATGGTATATGTCTCCTTGCTCCCTATTTTGCTTCAAATATGTCTAGTGATTTGTTCTCTGATTTCCTTTGGAGGAGCCCTAAAGCACCCTTAATCTGTCCTTCAATTCTACTTTCAACGTGTGGCCTAAATAGACCCTAATTTTCTCTTTAAATCTACTTGAATAGGTCTTAGAATAGGCCTCACTTAGTTCATTAATTTTACCTAAACATGCCTTAATTTTTCCTTTGGATGTAGCCCAAGCAAGATTGGACTATAGTTCACAGTAACCTTAGAATGAAACCTCAATAACACCTTCTTTTTAGCCAAAACTTGGCCCCTTTATTGTGGCCTACATAGGCTTGATTCGGCCTCCTCCTGTGGCCGTAGATTTGGCTTCCTTCTGTGGCCTAAAAAATCTTAACCTAAACAAGCTTCCTTCTGCAACCTAAATAGGCCCAATTCATTCCTAATCAATAATTGAAACTCAGCCTTTAACTTGCCTCAGAAACACATAAGTAGTCCAGTAATTTACCACAAATGAAAAGTTAAGAATGAAAAACCAAAACACTAAGAAATTCAACCTCTCCTCTAGATATGCAATTTCTCCCTTGGCCTTAAATATTTAAGAGCTATTCACATAAATAGATGATGAAAAAATGGTACATCTTCAGGGGTCATGAGTTCCCTATATATAGATTTGCAAGGGGCTAAAAGGAGGGTCAAACTGCCCTAAAAAAACTCCAAAAATTGGAGTCCTCTTGATCTTAAAGCAAGAAATTTAAAATTATAATTTATATTTTATGGGGCCAACCTTAAATCCATTTTTTTTACACCATATTCAAAATATAAAGTTCTCCTTTTGAGGGCTGACTTGGTCAAAGATTTCTAATAGCTAGGACCTAATAAATGTTTCCTTAAAATTTAAAACAAATTCAGCCCAAAACATCATTTATTTTGGGGCACCTTAACCATGACTTAAGTGCTTCATCTTTAGGAGGGAATATTTTCCTCAACTATGAGGAGTTATTTGGCATGCCACCTATCGTTGGAAATGGCATGATGAGTACTATTAGCCTATGATGGCCTTTCTTGTAAATTCATTGTTCTTCCCATTCATCTACCTCAACAAGTGTGGGGCATCTTTATGACATTGTTGGGGCTTATACACTTTGGGCTTCCTTTCCTCTCTTCTAAGGCTTCTTTTCTATTAGTACTGCCAATTATTGCAATTCATTTACGCATATTAAAAGTGTTCAAGATAAAGCATTTATGTCAAGACTTTCATTCTTTCCTTCACTCCTTCCAAAGAGGATGCATGCTTTATGCTAATCACAAATGGTTGACTTTGACATCAATGCCAACACCATTCAACATATGACTATTGATAGTCATTACAAAGGTTCAAGTGCAAGCCACAACATAGGAGAGGAATAAGAAAAAGTAAATGGGATGAGGAGGAGAATGAGCCAAGAGGATTTTGATAAGGAAAGTGTTGAGTCAAAAGAGATGCTTAGTGTAATAAGCATGCTGCTACAAAAAATGGAAGAAGACAAGAGATGTGGATGTAATTTGAAGAAGAAGGTTCAATGGCCTATTAGGCAGCTATATGCTAGGAAGCTAAGACGGAATCTAAGTCACCTATTGAGTGCTCAATTAAAAAATGGAGAACTCAAATCAGTTGAGTGTGAAGAGGAAGAGAGAGTTCACTACTGTGAACCAGAGAAAGGAATACTCCTTGGAGAAGAGCATCAGGAAGATGTTGAGGAGAGACTGTTTAAGAGTCTCATGGATTACATAAAGTGTCCAAACTAGTAGAAGTAGATGCTAATATAAGGTGTGGTGGTAGAAGCACCAAATGGGGCTAGAAATCCTTATGATTTTAGAATTGATAATTTATGCATGGTTGCATATTTTGCAGGTACTAAAGCTGGAAAATCATCTGAAGCTATCACAAGTACATAGGAAGATGAAGGCATGCATTTTCAAGACATTGAAGTAGGACATAAACTTGTCATGGATATGGATGAATGGAAACAAAATTCTCTTACAAGAAGGAAAAATATAAATTTGTCATATTTATAAAGTCAAAGTGAAGACCATATATAGTTGATGAATGGAATTTTAAGAGAGAATTTGTTGGAACCTGTTGCTGAAATGAATAAGACATAATTGGCTTGTGAAGATAATCATGTGAAGACTAATGAAGATGAAAATAAAAATTTAGACAATTTTTTCATGAAGTATGATGAAAACATAATGTTGCTAATGGAACTAAAATCCTTGGAGGATAGGTTAGTAAATCAAATGGTGCATATTCAACATGAAAAACTGGGACTAGGAGAAGATGTCAGTGGCAATGTTCATTCAAGGACAAAGTTAGATGATGAAATTGATAGGATATGGATGAAGATAATGTATTACAAGAAGAAGAATACCACTAAAAAAAACATTCAACTGACTGAAAGGCTTTACTTGAGAAAATAAGGTGGAGCACTACAAAATAAAACATGGAAGCCTGGAATAATGAAGAAAACAACAATTGAACAACAACATAATTGGATGAGTGGACAACTACAATAAAAGGTATGGGATCCTAGAAGACTACAAACAATAATGAAACAATGGGATATAAAAAAAAGTTGATAGTAGCAGAATCAAGTATGGGATTCAGGTAAAATGCAACAAGGTTGGAAACTCATGGACAAAAGTCGATGATATTTGTGTATCCTTCGAGTATGATGTAGAAGCATCTCATTGGTATCTTCAAAATGTTATTTTATAAGTCTAGGAAGTATCTATAATTTTTTGATTATGTAAAAAGTCTACAAACAATATGAAAAAAGAAGAAAATAAAAAAGAGAAAAGAAAAAGAAAAAAATGTTTTATTTAGGAAAAAGTTATGAGGATTTTTTCTAAACTTGTTCCAAAACCCTAGGAGAGGAATTATCTCTTGAGAATTCTAGATCTCTCCTTATCTAAGTATAAATATGAATGCAATGTATTGTTTGGGACAAACAAGAAGGGACAAAGGTGTCAGATTACTTGATGAATAAAATTTCTGTTTCTATTACATTATTGGGTTTTGGTTTGTGTGTGGCTTCCATTGTGGCACTCTGCCATCATTTTGGTACCAGAGGAAATCATAGTGCATTTATGATAGGTTCCTAAAAACAAGATTTTTTCTCAACTTCTTCCAAAAGTATAGGAGAAGAATTATCTTTCAAGAATTCTATATTTCTCTTTCTCTATGTATAAATAGGAATGTAATGTATTTGTTGGGTCAAGCAAGAAGGGGCAAAGGTCCCAAATTCCTTCATGATTTTTTTTCCTACATTATTTTTTTTGGTTCATGTGTAGCTTCCGTTGTGGAGTTCTGCCATCATTTTGGCATTGGAGCATCACAAAATCTTGAAGTAAAAAATATGTTGTGTGGATATGAAAGGATGTGTGTTTCTACATGACATAGAGGTAGAAGCCAGATGAGAGAAGGTGCCAAGGTAGTCAAAAAGAAGAATATGAGTGATGAAGAATTGGATAAATAAATAGTTGATTTGAAGGAGAGACTAAGTGCTATGATGTAATTTCTAAGAGAGAACCTGAATCATGGTTGGAAGCTTTAAAAAAGATTTAAATGACTTATTGTGCAATTATATGCAAGGAAGGTGATACTTAGGGAAAAAGTGTGGGTTAAAACAAAGGAAAAACTTAGTAGAGATACACATGGAAAAATATCCATGAAAAGGGAAGGAGTTTTGATTCGTGAACTAGAGAAGGGAGTAATGCTCAGAGAAGACGACGAAGAAGATGAGAGACTTGATGAAAAAATTAAGGAGTGTTGTGAGGATTTAGACCAACCCAAGGAAGAGATTATAGAGGCATCAATGAAGATCAAGGATACTCATGATTTTGAAACTAAGGATTTGTGTGTGTATTCGGGTTATGAAGATGGAAAACCACTAAGGGCTATTATAAAGGAAGAGGAAAATGTCGAATTGTCTCTAGTATGAAAAAGTGAAAAGAATAGAGGCAAGAAAATCTTAGCATATGGAATGAAAGGTAGAAATATTGTGAGAGAGAATGAAAATGATAAAGCAAAAGGATAATACTCATATGCAATGCCAAAAAAATATGATCAAGAGTTAAAGATTTTGGAAGAATGGATATCAAATCCCAATATTCATGAAGACTATGCAGAGTTTGTAGAAGAACCGTGGGTTCCAAAGGAGGTAATAGGCTATGTGAAGGATAAAGATGAGGAACAAAAGGTCACTTGCATGGTGGATTGATGAATACGATGAAAAAGACATTATTATGTTTTGTGCAGTTGCAGAAAGAGATAGAATCAAGCAATCTTCCATAAAATAATAAGAAGGAAAAGTGTGGGATCTTGGAAGTTATAGGAAATAACAATGTGACAATATAATATTAAAATAACTCCTCGACAACAACATCAAGTTTGTGATCTAGGAGGAAAAGAATAAAACATAGCATGGCAGCAGATTGAAACCCATGATTAGGAGTCCATGGAATTTTTATACCTTGGGAGTATGATGCAGTAGCATCTCAAAATGTAAGTCTAGGAAGTCACCATACTTTCTATATCATGTAAAAAAATATAGATATAATATGTATAAAAAAAGGAGAAAAAAAGAAGAAAAAAAAGGAAAAGGAAAAAGAAATAATATATTTTATTTAGGAAAAAGTTATGATAAGCTCCTTAAAAGAGAATTTTTTTCTCAACTTCTTCCATAAATATAGGAGAATAATTCTCTCTTGAGAATTCTAGATCTTTTTTTCTCTAAGTTTAAATAGGAACGTAATGTATTTGTTGGGCCAAGAAAGAAGGGGCAAAGGTCCAAAATTTCTTCATGAATACATATTTTATTTCTGCTACTTTATTTGGTTTTGGTTCATGTGTAGCTTTCATTGTGGCGCTCTACCACCATTTTCTTAATGGAAGGGAATTTCACTTCAAATCCCATCATCTCTATCTTATTCCAATCAACACAATATACAAAGTATTTTATAAAACATGATTATTTTATATAACCAATATTTATAAGAAAAATTACTTAAATAATCCTTGCCACAACTATAATGGTCTTTTCTCTACCATTTCACACACACTGACCAAATGACTTACATCCATATTTATTATTGGAGAAGGAAGGTGTTGTACTGTTCAACAACCCCCCCATTTATTATGTAATAGTTAGTATTGTATTATTAAATGGGGACCCTTCAATTTTTTTTTCAAAAAACTTAGAAAATAAGAGCTTGCCTTTAAATCCATTGGGAATTAGATGGACTTAAGATATTACGCTAGGTCACTTTATGGCTAAGTATTCTCGCTTTATTGAAAATCATATGATCCCAAAGTAACAAGGTTATTCATGAGTCAGAGTCTGTGAAATGCGATAAAAAAAATCCTTTAGAAGACCAAAGGTAGCATTAAACTCTTTTATAAACCTTAAGTCATAGAGTATTATTTATAATATAAAATAATTATCGCATCACAAATTTTACAAAGGTGCAAACGTTTAAACCATAAAAAATGTGAATTGCGATATGGTCCGGACGCGACGAAATAACAAAAGTTGCTATAACTTGAATCAAGTACGACCTATCGCAAGGATCTGTTTCAATGGAATAATCACGTGTTTAGGGAAAAGTTCTTGAAAAAAGTTAAAAGCACACCACTCATTGAAAATTGCAAAAATACCAAAGCAACTTTGAATTGGTCTATTCGACATAACTCGGCATCATCTATTTGCGATAAATCCATTTATCGTAATCACAGATCGATATCACACTTAAAACATGCCAATGTGAATTATCATTTATAACTTGTGATGCAATGGCTTAATAAGGCATTAAAGAAAATTGTACGTAGGCCTTAATGAGTAGTTAATAAGGTTTAACCGCATTTACGCTTTTTTCATGGCTCAAGAAGATTGATATCTTTTTACCTATCTTGAAATAAAAGCTTCACCTTTACGTCATTTCAGAGGTTACTATGTTATAGTGTTTCCGCTTTCATTGCCGCTCTACATTTCATCCTGTTTTGTCCATTACTAAAATTTCACGAAATTTCCAAAGGAAGCAATGCTCATGAGAATGGTGAAGAAAGGAAAGAATATTGTAGAGGCTACTGCTTTCGAAGATTCAGACATGCTACCACTATTCTTTGATACTACATGCAACAAGGATGGAGGAACTACCTCATGGAAAGCAATGTACAATCTATTGGAGGAAGAAAACCCAAAGGTCTTGGAGACTAAAGCAATAGCAGATGTCGAGGTCTCATTCGAGGCTTCTTATTTTGAAGCAACTTGTTCTTTCCTACATAGAATAGCTACGAGGCTTAAAATCTTTCCATACACTGATATGATAAGATGGGTCATCGACAATGTGAACATTTCAGATAACACACTCAAGAATTCTAGGCACGAAGTCATGGGATCATTTAAACCAGATAATCTATGTCGAATGTATCATCTTCCAGAACCACAAAATCTATATGAAAAAGCCTTCATTGAGCACTTCGTGAAAGAAAATGAAGAACCAAGGGAAAACATGCAAAGTTGGAGGTCTAGCTCCAGTAAGTTCAAGTGGGAGAAAACTGGTATGTACCCAATTGCACCTCTATCAGCCTCACATAATTTTTCAACCGCAATGTTTTGTAGACTATTTGAAAAGGTAGACAATACCAAGTTTTCTATTGAATGGGTTCCATTGATTGATGCAAAAAAATATGATCAAGAGTTAAAGATTTTGGAAGAATGGATACCAAATCGCAATATTCATGAAGACTATGCAGAGGTTGTAGAATAATTGCGGGTTCCAAAGGAGCTAATAGCTTATGTGAAGGATAAATATGAGGAACAAAAGGTCATTTGCATGGTGGATTTATGAATAAGATGAAAAACACATTATTATGTTTTGTGTAGGTGTAGAAAGAGATAGAAGCAAGCAATCTTCCATAAAATAATAATAGGGAAAATTGTGGGATCTTGGAAGGTTGCAGGAAATAACAATATGACAATATAATATTAAAATAACTCTGCAACAATAACATCAAATTTGTGATCCAGGAGGAAAAGAATAAAAAATAACATGGCAACAGATTGAAACCCATGACTAGGAGTCCATGGAATTTTTATACCTCAGGAGTATGATGTAGGAGCATCTCAAAATGTAAGTCTAGGAAGTCGCCATACTTTCTATATCATGTAAAAAATATAGAAATAATATGTATAAAAAAAGAGAAAAAAAGAAGAGAAAAAAAGAAAAGGAAAAAGAAATAAATCTATTCTATTTAGGAAAAAGTTATGGTAAGCTCCTTAAAAGAGGATTTTTTCTCAACTTCTTCCATAAATATAGGAGAATAATTCTCTCTTGAGAATTCTAGATCTCTTTTTCTCTAAGTTTAAATAGGAAAGTAATGTATTTGTTGGGCCAAGAAAGAAGGGGCAAAGGTCCAAAATTTCTTCATGAATACATATTTTGTTTCTGCTACTTTATTTGGTTTTTGTTCGTGTGTATCTTTCATTGTGTCACTCTACCATCATTTTCTTAATGGAAGGGAATTTCACTTCAAATCCCATCATCTCTATCTTATTCTAATCAACACAATACACAAAGTATTTTATAAAACATAATTATTTTATATAACCAATATTTATAAGAAAAATTACTTAAATAATCCTTGCCACAACTATAATGGGCTTTTCTCTACCCTTTCACACACTGATCAAATGGCTTACATCCATATTTATTATTGGAGAAGGAAGGTGTTGTACTGTTCAACAACCCCCCCATTTATTATGCCATAGTTAGTATTGTAATATTAAATGGGGACCCTTCAATGTTTTTCAAAAAAACTTAGAAAACAAGAGCTTGCCTTTAAATCCATTCAGAATAAAACCTTAGATGGACTTAAGGTATTAAGCCAGGTCACTTTATGACTAAGTATTCTCGCTTTATCACAAATCACATGATCCCAAAATAACAAGATTATTCATGAGTCAGAGTCTGTGAAATGCGATAAAACAAACCCTTTAGAAGACCGAAGATAGCGTTAAACTCTTTTACAAAAATGAAGTCTTAGAGTATTCTTTATAATATAAAGTACTTATCACATAAAAAATTTTACAAAGGTGCAAACATTCAAACCATAAAAAATGCGAATTGCATGGTCCAGACCCAACGAAATAATAAAAATTGCTATAACTTGAATCAAGTATGACCTATCGCAAGGATCTGTTTCAATGGAATAATCATGCGTTTAGGGAAAAAGTGCTTGAAAAAAGTTAAAAGCACACCGCTCATCGCAAATCGCAAAAATATCAAAGTGACTTTGAATTGGTCTATTCCACATAACCCGACATCATCAATTTGTGATATTGTGATAATTTATCGCAATCACAGATCGGTATCACACTTAAAATATGCCAATGTGAATCATCATTTATAACTTGCGATGCAATGGTTTAATAAGGCATTAAAGAAAATCACACGTAGGCCATAATGAGTAGTTAATAAGGTTTAACTGCATTTACTCTTTTTTCACGGCTCGAGAAGATTGATGTCTTTTCACCAATCTTGAAATAAAAGATTCATATTTATGTCATTTCAGAGGTTATTATGTTATAGTGTTTCCGCTTTCATTGCCGCTCTATGTTTCATTCTGTTTTGTCCATTACCAAAATTTCAGGAAATTTCCAAAGGAAACAACACTCATGAGAATGGTGAAGAAAGGAAAGAAGATTGTAGAGGCTAATGCATCCGAAGATTCAGACATGCTACCACTATTCTCTGATACTACATGCAACAAGGATGGAGGAACTACCTCATGGGAAGCAATGTACAATCTATTGGAGGAAGAAAACCCAAAGGTCCTGGAGACTAAAGCAATAGCAGATGTCGAGGTCTCATCCAAGGCTTCTTATTTTGAAGCAACTTGTTCTCTCCTGCATAGAATAATTTCAAGGCCTAAAATCTTGCCATACACTAATATGGTAATATGGATCATTGATAATGTGGACATTTCAGACAAAACATTAATGAATTCTAGGCACAAAGTCATGGGGTCATTTAAACCAAATAATCTACGTGGAATGTATCATCTTCTAGAACCATAGAAGCTATATGAAAAAGCCTTCATTGAGCAGTTCACGAAAGAAAATGAAGACCTAATGGACAACATGCTGAGTTGGAGATCTAGCTCCAGCGAGTTCAAGTGGGAGAAAACTGGTATGTATCCAATTGCACCTCTGTTAGCCCCGCATAATTTTGCAGCCGCAATGTTGTGTAGGCTATTTGGAAAGGTAGACAATACCAAGTTTTCTATTGAATGGGTTCCATTAATTGATGCGACTGTTAATTCTATAATTATGAACTAAAGCAATATTTTATCAAATAATTTGGCTATGTCCATTAGAGAATACAAATAAAAAATAATTATCACCTCTCGGGTAATCCCTCCTTTTTATATGAGTGCATATGTGATGGATGCTATATGTTTCTGTTCAAAATTTCCAAACATGGGTTGGAAATGGACTCTACAGGACCCTACTCCTATCCATATTTATCTGAAGGTTTTGTGGGAATCACAATTTAACTCCCATTTTTACAAAATTTGTCATGGCATTATGTTGCCACTTCACCAAACCATTTTTGATAAGAAAGCCCCTAGGCTATCATAGGAAGCTAAAACAAACATCTTGTTGGTGGCAAGATGGTTTGACAAAGAGTCATTTACTTATATCAGAGTTTTTGGGAGTATCACAGCTCCTCATGTTCTTGCATTATATGTTTGTGATAAGTTATTGGCAAGAGAAATTGCTTATCAAGCAATGGGGTATGGTATTACCAAAACCCTCAAAGAAATGAAGAACTCTATCTAGCCTACCTGCCTAGTGCAATGTGGTGCTTTTGGATTACATGATTTTGGGCATACAGAAAAGGAGATACAAAATATCACATCCCTAAATCTGGCTACTGTGTCAGGCAGACAGTATGACCCTAGCAAGGTCACCCAAAACTTCATTGCTATGGTTAAAGTTAGACAATTACTGATAACAATGATTTCGATGATCTCTTCGAGTCAACTGAAATATTTTCACAGGTCTTAAATTTGGCATCCATGAGACTGAGCCTAGAAGACCTTGACCACTTCTATATATACAGAAACAAAAGGTTAAAAAAGGTCCCTTTGGACCTATTGCAGATTGAAAAAAAAGTAAACAAAGAGAACCCACTCCCAGCGTAAGTCCAGAGGAAGGTTCTGAACATAGTTTTAATAGGGAATCTAAAGGGAAATCGGTTCAAAGTCCAGAACATTCTAAAAACCAATCTCTAGATATGGAAGACACTGAGAAAAGTTCTGAAGAAACGACCTAAAGGGCCTCAACTAAGGAACACATGGAGATTGGCTCTAGACAAGTTCATATAAAAAAGAACAAAGTCATTGATTTGGATCAAGAAAGGGAGCAATTTAACAAAAAGCTCCAAGTATAGCAAATAGAGATGAGTCTTGAAGGAACGTTTGGATTTCAGACTCCTCAACAGACTCAACAGGTCATAAGCATGGAGACAACAATACAAGGAGTTAAAACTACTGAAGATATTGAAATCATCTCAGACTACCCAATTTCGGAAATTGTTCTAAAAATTGAGGAAATACCCCCGCTAGATATATTCTATAGCCCAACACATAAGTTTGTAGTGAAGAGGCAAAGAAAGAAAAGGAAATTGGATACATCATCAACAACAATTCTTGAAAATGAATTGATGGAGGTATTATGGAAAGACACCCCCATCAATCCAACAGAAAACCTTACTAAGCTATCACAATTTGAATGTGCTTATGCAACTGCGACAATCGATAAGGCAACCGAAGTTCGATTTTTTTTAAAGAAAAAGAAGAAAGAATTTCGCTGTTGGAACAACATCTTGATCTTGAGAGACAGAGCACTAACAAAAAAGCAAAGGCATAAATGACACAACTACAATAAGAATTTGAATAAATGAAATTACAACATCAAGAAGAGATCACAGAAAAAGATTCACACATTAATAAAATGTATAATATAATAGATAGACTTAGAGACAACCCTCAAACAAAGGCACTTATTAAAGAAGAACTTGAACTAAACTCTTTTTTATCACAACAACAAGAGGTATTCTGCCATAAAATCTCATTGATCAATCCATATTGTGAAACAAGTGATGCGTTAACCAATCAAATGGTTGATACGGGATTAGAATATGAAGAGGTCAATAAGATAATTTCAGAGTTTATTTCTTGGAAAGAATTAGAAGAAGGTAGAAAAGCCGATATGCCAAAGATCAAGGAGTCCCACAAGGATATTCTATTCATAGATTGGGACATACAATTGAAGCAAGTAGAAAGGGTAGTGGCTAGAGTAGTTAGCACAACAAATAATATAATTGAAGTTGTTATTGAAAACCTTCATAGTGCCAATCTCATCAAAGAATGCAAGCCATAAATTCTCCCAGAATTCAAGTAGTTAGAGAAACAGTGGAAAGAGACTACCAAAACGAAAGAAAAGGTAATAAAAAGACTGCCTAAGCTTGACTGGGAAACTTATTGACAATTTATAGTGAAACCGTATAGTCAATGGATGACTCTGCACTGTCTAACAAATTCCACGCAAAAGATGGTGCCACCACTCTTTGATGTTGTATTTATAGGGCAATTAAGATATAGAATCAGCAAACCACCCCAGGTGAAGCCGATGATAGATATTTGCGAACTGAAGGATCAAATGGCTGATTAGAACAATTGAAGTTGGAAAAGCTCGTCATCATTTTATTTTCTATTTAGTTTTTATTTTACTTATTCTGAGGAAGGTTGTTTAAAACCTCCTCAACTTTTTATATAATAATCTATTTTTGATGCATATTTTGTATTATTTAAACTTCTCTCATGCATTTAGAGAGAGGTCCAGAATTTTATTAAAAACACTTTGCCAAGGCTTACACTTCTATACTTTTATGAGTGCCTTGATAAAATAATTGGAACACGGTCTTGATTTTCTTAGAAATTAAAGCATAGTCTACTGAATTTTCACTTGTGTACTCTTAGAGTATATTTAGTTGAAATGAAACAAATCAATATTGCTGACTTCATGAGTATAACCTCTCATATCTGGTACTTCTATCTTGATGGTTGAGTTTTGTTTATGAATTAGCAATAATATTTTATTATATTGTCTTATGTATGAAATATAAGCTACAATTTATAGCACTTTTGTAAAAAAAATTAGTTGTAATTCCTTATTAAGTACATGAGAAATTGATATATGTGATATAGTTTTCACAATTATTTTGCCTAACTATTTAGTATAAATAATTATCGTTAACGCTTTCATCTCTTATAGCAATTGAATGATCTTTATTACTTATTGCTCTAAGATATCTTTGTAGATCACATGATTTAAGTTATTCCCTAGGTATATATTAAGATAAGTGTTAGAATAGATAGTTGCATGTGTTTTTTGTTTAATTAGGTCATTTTAGTTAAGTCATTTCCCATTATACCTTATTTCAAACTATAATCATCATCATATCAATTCTTGTTGGGAAATTGGTCCCATTATCGCTAGTTGGATCCACCATAACAAATGGAAAAGGAATTGCTTACAAGGTCCGGACCAGGTGGTTATCCTCCATGTTGTTGCAACAAAATTCTGAGGCTTCAACAGAAGGATCTAGAATTCTCTTGGATAAGGAGAGAATGAAAATTATCTTGAGGAAGGAAAGCTCTAGAATTTATCAAGAGATTCCTCTCCTTAGTTCTAGGGACTAAAAATATAACTAAAATCTAAAATATAGCAACTAAAAAGATACTTTTATTATTTCTTATACATGAGGATCTTGTGATTTGAGTGGGGAGAGATGCTCTTGCATCAAACTCCTAGGGTACAAAATTTCATGACCTCTTGGTCATGTATCTTTAATCTATTGAAGTCCACCTAGATCCCATATTTGATTATGTTGTTGTCCACCTGTTCTACTGAATTGTTTCCTTGCAACTATCCTCAATCTTCCAGGATCCCAAACTTGATTTGCATGTAATACCATCTCTGATATGGTATTCAAGCTTCACACTTGCACCTTTCATAGGCTATTTTAAGTCTTCATGTACTTAATCAATACCATTGGGTATTATTGGATGCTAAGTGTCTACAATTATCATGTAGTCTTCTTCAATCATGTTGTCATCTTCCAAAATTTCTTGAAAATTCTTTCCTTTTTCTTCCATCCTATCTTCTAGTTTTGTTTCTGTAACTGCTATGTAGTCTTTTTGAACTTTAGGTTTTGCCAAACATATCTCTAGGAACTTTGATTCTTCTTCAAAATATATCATCATTTGCTTTGAATTCAATCCTTTATTTATATCATCACAAGAAAATCCTTCATCTTCCTCTTCCATTATAATGACATCTAGTGGTTGTTTATATTCATAACCTGTAGTCACACACAATTTATTGATTTTGAAATTAAGAGTCTCTTTTCTCTCATTTGATGCTTCTGACATCATCTCTTCATGATGATCTAAAATCTCATCCATATCATCAACTTCTCCAAGAATTGTTCCGTGTTCTGGTTCAAAAAAGTAAATTACTTCCTCTTTCTTAATGGTTCTTTTGAGCTTTCATTTTGTCCGATAAAAATAGTCATTATGTGTATCAACTTTCTTGCATACAACTGTACAATAGACCACCGCCTTCTTCCTTAATCTAATCCACTGTCTCAAATCTTCTACAACTTTATTCTATAACAACTTCTTTAATACTCTGATTTGTTCCTTCAACTTACCAATCTTTCTTTTCACTTCTTCATCTCTCATCTTACTATGGCTTCCTTCCTCTAAAGCCTTTACATGACTATCCATACTCACCTTCACATATTTTCTTGTGATATACTTCATGCCTACCAAGAGTTGCATGCAACCTCTGTAGTACTATGTCTTCTCTCCTACTATACAATACCTAACCAATCCTAGTCTTTTGGTATTCTCTTGGTTACCTTCACTAGAACCTTCTTAGCTTCCTTTGCTCTAGGATTCTGCACATCACATTTCTTCTTCTGAGAACTTCTTCAGTTCTCTTCACTATCACCACTTTACTGGTCTGTGAGGGCTCTAACACAATGCATTTTTGATTTCTTTGTTGCTACTACTTGCAACCAATTGTAGGTGCATCTATTATAATTTTTTTGTCCTTCTGGATTCCAAAATTTGTTTTTCCTATGTCCACTTGCTTCATTCTCATGATTGTCTTCAACAAAATTTGTCATGATGTTGAACATTATCATTAAATTTATCCTCTTCACCTCTTGTAGTTGTTGATTTATTTTTGTTGTTCTTAATCTTCTTGGTTTCCATACTTTATTCTGCAATGCTCCACTTGCCTTACTGATATACCCATTTGCAGTCAATTGATCTCTATTGTTTATTGTCTTCTTCACCTTAGCATTCCCATTCTTAGGAAATTTATTCATCAGTATACAAAACGCCTCAATCTAATTTTCCAACTTACTCCTTTGTTGATCCATACTATTGACACTGCTCCATTGTAGCTTCAATTCAAAATTTAAAAGTTTTATAGCCTCCATTGCCATTTTACTATTCATCTTCTATTATTCATCACTAGACACATCTTCGAAGATATTTAAGTCACTTTGTTTCCTCCATTAACAAAGTTGTGAAATTGACAAGAACTGTAACCTCAAACGAGAAATCTAGCCGGCCAGAAAACCCACTTTTTGCACAAAAATACATGAAGAAATCTAAAAATAAAAGTGTTGATGATGCATTCAATCTCTCTCTCCTCTCTTCTCTCTCTCTCTTCTCTTCTCTCTCTATATATAATATATATATATATATATATATAATATATTAATTATAATATTATATATTATTTTTAGTTAAAATTACAATTTTTTTAAGCAAAACTTTAAAAACCATTTTTTTATGCATAAACATGAAAAACACCTCGGAAATGAAAAATTTTTGATGTTGCATCAACATTTTATTTAATTTTTAATTTTTTATTGGGTCAAATTCCTTTTTTTATTTTTATTTTATAAAAATGGCATTAAAAACTAAAAACTTGGTGTAATAAACATGATAAAACACCTCGAAATTGAAACATGTTGATGTTGCATCAACCTTTCTCTTTTTCCACATTTTTTAGCAATGACATTAAAAATAAAATACAATGACTCCAAAACCCCTTAAAATTTCAATATTTTGCGATAATAGCATTAAAGATAAAATATCATGACTCCAAAAAACCTAAAAATTTCAACAATTTCTAACCATGGTGTTAAAGATAAATATCATGACTTCGAAAAAACTTTAAATTTTGACATTTTCAACCATGGAATTAAAGATAAAATATCACAACTCTGAGTACGCTTAAAATTTTGAATTTTTTTAACCATGGAATTAAAACCAAATACAATGACTGAAAAAATTCTAAAAAGTGAAACCTAAATCAAAGAGCTATTATACCAAGAGTAATTTTTGTTAAATGCTAAAAGTATAACTCTTTAAAAATCTTAGCCTATGACAACTCGAGACATTGCAATGAAAATTTAAAAATCAACCATCAAATTGACACAAAGTGGAGCTATTAAGAAATCTAGGGCAACTCAGTTAAAGCATTTAAATTAAATTTCTCTTTAAATTTAATAGATGTTTGTTATCTTCTTATTAAATTCTTATTCTTCTTGTTATTGTTATCTGTTTGATCATCAAAAAACTACCAAAACATGAAAAACAAATAAACACCACATATAGGCACTTAGCCAGGGAAAAACCCTATAAAGGGGAAAACCTAGTCAAACTCTTCCACTAGTAGATTCAAATCAAATTGAGACAACTAGACCAAAAACAAATGATCTCCTTTCTTGATCCAGGTGGATGTTGGTGGCCACTCACTTATCCCATTTGGACCCCCATAACTGTTTCTTTCAGTTTTCCAGTTTCCTTAATTATAGCATAGTTTACTATTTTTAGCAGTTTTTCAGGTCCTAAACTTCTGGAGCCATTTTGAGGCCCTAAACACGACGTTTTTTGGGAAATCTACTGTCAGCGATTTTTCTGATAAAAAATCATCTTTTCCGTCGTAGTCCTCGTAGAGATCTTTCCAACGGGAAATCATGCACGTCAAATGGAGATAATACGACCAATTCGCGACCCCGAGAAGTTGATGTACCAACTTACCCAAAAACAGGGCCCACAATTTGGCATTTCATCTTCTAGGGTTAGGTTTTGGAATGTGAAGGGTCTTCCATTGTTTCTCAACAATAAAAAGGCCTTCGAGCCTCATAGTAACACAGTTCAGAACAATTCAGAGGTATGTAGCCGCCACATCTCTTCTCAGAGATAAGCTACCATTGCCCTAGCTGGTTTATTTCCATTTCTATTTGTAAGAATATTTCAGTATTTTACAGTAATGAAATAAAGTATTATTTCCATTACATATCTGTCTTCATGGTTATCTTTGTATTTTATTACGTTCCTGTTTAAATCTGGATTAGTGGTATCAAAGTGATTTGCTTTTTCTCTGTTTTTCTTTACATGTCCCCAACGAGGTTAGGATATAAGGAGTTAGGGCTTGAACTAGTCGAACCTTTGCAAGACCAGCCTCGCAAATCCTGATGACCTCCCATGGTGGATGAGAAGAAAGATGAGGGGGCAGGAGATCCTATCAAAATCTTGCTCGAAGAAGCGCTCGAGTGGCAAAGGAACGCGATGATGGATAGCTTTGCGCAAATCCTTCAGCGGCTACCCAGAGGCGACACATCGACTTCCAACAGCTACTATGGAAACACCACACCATTTAAGGTACAAGTTAACTTTGAAATCCCCATATTTGAGGGTCAAATAGATGTAGATTTTGTAGATAAATGGTTAAATCTGCTAGATGGGTATTTTTTTGTTCATGAATTTTCAAGTCAGGAAAAGATTGTTTTCACTCTTCTCAAGGCAGCCCCCCATGTCAAGGACTGGTGGGAAACCTACTGCGAGCAGAAGGATGAAAGTACAGGCTCGTTATTTTCAGCCGCACCCACTTGGAATGACTTTCAGGATGCCATCAAGGAGCAGTACTACCCTGTCAAAAGCTATGAGGACAAATACATCAAATGGACCACACTGCGGCAGGGACGAGACCAAGATGTGCCAGAGTTCACAAACATTTTTCATACCCTTCGCACACAATTGGGTATCAAAAATTCTGAGCTACATCTGGTACTCAAATACCGCGGCTGCCTACACAAATACATCCAGGAAGAGATGGAGTTCTTGAACATCTCCTCACTCGGCACGACATACCGATACACTGTCAAAATCGAGCAAAAGTTCAAACAGAAGAAGCGAGACTTTGGATCTGCAAATCCAAAGTCCAAAGGACAAAGCCAAGGTGGGGTGACCCAAGACAACCCATCAAAACCACAAGAAAATAATAACACCACGAAGCCGAAGAAGGACACAGGAAAGTGGTGTGAGTTCCACAAGAGTCCCACTCATAGCACAAGTGAGTGTCAGACCAAGCATTCGCTGGTGGCCGAGTTGAAGGCTTCTGAATCAGATACATGTTCCAACCCTAAGCCAGGACCCGACAAGGGGAATGGCAAAGGGAAGCAGATCATTGATGCGGAGCCTAGCACCACTGTTGCCACTGCCAAGATCCAAAAGAATACACTTGAAGACCTAAGGAGGGGGAGCACCTTTTCCACTCACAAATGTGGGTGAAGGGTTCACCACTACAATTCATTGTTGACAGTGGCAGCCAAAAGAACCTTGTTTCAGCAGAGGTCGTGAAACGGTTGGGCCTACCAACTACACCACACCCGCAGCCGTACAGTATCTGGTGGCTTCACGAAGGACGAGGCCTAAAAGTTCACCAACAGTGCCGCCTTCCCTACAGCATCAAGCCTTTCACAGATGAGGTATTGTGTGATGTTACACCTCTAGATGTTTGCGATGTACTATTAGGCCAACCATACTTGTGGAGGCGACATGCTGTGTATGAGTCGAGGCCTCGCGCTGTCATTATTTCTTTGGATAATTCATTATACAGGATACCAGAGGTAGCCCCACCTATTGCCACCTCTTTGATCACTGCCAAGAAAGGCAGCAAGCTCATCTCCCAGACTAGGAAATTCATTCTCTGTCTGATTCACTCCCAAAGTAAGGGGAAGATCGTTGCTACATCCATGACCCCCGCAAAGGGTTCCTCCACGCAGCAGCAACAACAAAGGGATACAGTCATGAAAAAACACAAGAACAACTTCTCCTCACCCACAGGGGTACCACACAAGTTTCAGGTGGGCAACAAAGTTTGGTTGCATCTGTAGAGAGAATGCCTTACCAGAACCCATTAGAAACTTAGACCACTCTGGCATGGTCCTTACACCAATACCAAGGCTACGGGCAACAATGCTTGGAAGCATAAAATTCCTCCATTCCTTCGCTTGCACCGAGTGTTCAATGTGGACCATCACCGACCATGCTTCCCACCATTTTTTGACACATCAAAGGTTGCAGAACAGCTCACTAGAGACCCAGCTCAACAGAAGCTTCCTCATCTTAGGGAGGAACTCAACGCAATGGGGACCATTGCTTCCTAAGGGGGGAGGAATGATCCAGGTGGATGTTGGTGGCCACCCACCTATCCCATTTGGACCGGCATAACTATTTCTTTCAGTTTTTCAGTTTCCTTAATTATAGCATAGTTTACTATTTTTAGCAATTTTTCGGGTCCTAAACTTTCGGAGCCGTTTTGAGGACCTAAACGAAGTTTTTTTTAGGAAATCTACCGTCAGCGTTTTTTTTGTTAAAAAATCATCTTTTCCGTCGTAGTCCTCGTATAGATATTTCAACGGGCTATCATGCATGTCAAATGGAGATAATACAACCAATTTGCGACCTCGAGAAGTTGATGTACCAACTTACCCAAAAACAGGGCCCACAATTTGGCGTTTCATCATCTAGGGTTAGGTTTTGGAATGTGAAGGGTCTTCCATTATTTCTCAACAACAAATAGGCCTTCGAGCCTCATTGTAACACAGTTCAGAACAGTTCAAAGGTATGTAGCCACCACATCTCTTCTCAGAGATAAGCTACCATCGCCCTAGCTGGTTTATTTCCATTTTTGTTTGTAAGCATATTTCAATATTTTACAGTAATGAAATAAAGTATTATTTCTACTGCATATCTGTCTTTATGGTTATCTCTGTATTTTATTGCGTTCCTGTTTAAATCCGGATCATTTCCTCCACCAAGTCAAACTATCAAGTCCTAATTTTGTTCTTAAAAAAAAATCTCGGCATGTCCTGCAACTTCATGAATCTATGCCCTATAGCCTCGCGGTTCCATGTCCTGCAACATCGTGGTTCTATCACAAATATTCTCAGCCCTGCAACTTCGTGTAGAATCTTCCTTTATGATGAAATGACATTCAAGATATGACACCCACATTCTTTTTATTTCTTTAATAATTTCAGATCTCGACTTGCTTTTCTTTTGGACATAGGATAAGATCTTCTTCCAATATTTCATACTTTATTTCTACTTCATAGCTTTAGATTGAATCACATATGTGTTACCTTTAATTTGCCGAGTGAACTTGTATATATATAATAGTTTGAGTCTAAAATATGAGGCCAACTTTTCAACTTGTTTTGAGGCTGACTTGAAGGAGTAGGGAAAGCCGACATGGAGGAGAGAGAGATTACTTGGTGGAGGAGTCTTTTTGACAGATTTTTTTTTCTTCTTTGAATTAAAGTGCTCATGAAAGGTCTTTTACATTATGAATTTGAATTTGACACAACATAAAAAATCCTAATGCACTCAATGGGTGCTTTGACCTATTGACCATTGACCCAATCAGGAAACCCGTGCTTTAATAAGTCAATTTATTTTATAATAATTATTCCTTTTTCATTCTTTAGACAAATACAATTATGTAGACCAACACTAGTTACATTCTTCAACACCCCCTCTTAACTAGGGAGGTATTCATAATTGCATATATACATAGGTACATGGAAGATACCCAAATGATATTCTCTACAAAGAGTCACAACACATGAAATACTACAAATTAAATACTTGACCAACATATCTAATCAGGTGGGACTAAGGTGTGCTCCAAGATTTAGCCTCTATAGGCACCATCAAGATTTAGCTCTAACACCAACTCTGGGATCTAGGTGTGTATCCAAGTTCAGAGCTCCAAGACCAACACCACCCTCCCTACTTCAAGATATAGACATCATCACAAGCTGACTAGATGTCATCCCAAGCATCTTCTCACCCCAAGATGCTTCATCTCTCCTTATAAACTAAATAAGATATATCCACCAGTCTAAGCATGCTTCAAAATTTTCAACCTTATTAAGGAGATATCTCGCACAATCACAACCCAAATTAGTAATAAAATTTCCATATCTATCTATCTATCTATCTATCTATCTATCTATCTATCTATATATATCTATATCTATATATAT